>CATIWR010153302.1:0-51376 GCA_949677035.1 Omphalea diandra
ATATATATATATATATATATATATATATATATATATATATATATATATATATATATATATTTATTTATTTATTTATTTATTTATTTTTTTTTTTTTGTATCAATATTTTTTTATATTTTCAATACCATATAAATAAGTGTATTAATTTTTTTTGAAATTAGGAATATTTATACTTTGGATATGACATGCTCCTAAATCTAAAGATTGTTCAATATTTAATATTAAAATTTTAAATAACTATTTATTTTAAACTTATTTGATAACTTTTATCTGTATACTACTTAAATGGTTCAATTGAGCTATAATTATCTTAACAAAATAAGAATTTTTTTTAATTTAATATGCTTAGCTAATAGATATTTAAATATTTTCAATAATGTGATCCATATAAACAAGAAAATATATTTTTTTTTTCATATGTTCTTTTATCTTTGAAAATACTGTTGCGAAATCTCAACAAAAAATCAAAGTACATATTTAAAAGAAAATAAATTTTTAACGATTTTATAATATATGATCATCATATCATTGCAACAGTTTCATTATTATTTTGATTTGATTTGATTTTATGGATTTGAGATTTTATGCAATACAGTAGTTTTGTTTTGATATTTGACATCTTCAATTGATAGCATCTTTCACAACCACATTTTATTTTGTATGAAGCTTTTAGGTTTTGAAAAAAATATAGTTAAATTTTTAAAAATAATTTAAAAATTAAAAATAAAATGGGGATTTCCTTAGGCAAACACAAAGGAAAGCTAAATGAAGACTAGTGTGATTGCTTCAAATTGTTTACTTTGAATGCTTGATTTTTGTCTTTGCAACAAAGCCTATTGAGGCTTTATACTTGGTATTATTTTCTTTTGCGTGATGGGTCTTAACGACTCTTATAGGTATGGTACACTAAATAAGTATTTAAACATGTCTACGCTATTTTTATTCTCTTGCATAATTTTTATTCTCCCTTCATCTTAGACTTCAAATGTAAAATTTCTCTTTTCAAAGCATCTATTTCATGAGCCTTGGCTCTACTATCCCCATTTTTGTTGTTCGCTTTTGCCGAATGACATTTTTTCCTTCTATAACACCTTGCATGCCTCATCCTAAAGGCTAATTTCTTAAGCATTTGAGCCTC
Source organism: Omphalea diandra (assembly GCA_949677035.1). Taxonomy (NCBI): domain Eukaryota; kingdom Viridiplantae; phylum Streptophyta; class Magnoliopsida; order Malpighiales; family Euphorbiaceae; genus Omphalea; species Omphalea diandra. The sequence continues at coordinate 1,139 of CATIWR010153302.1, forward strand.
TTACTGAACTTCTCATCAAATTCAAAGTGTGTTCTTGCCATAAGCCTCCATTACAGTGATAAGAAAAATGAATAACAAAGAAGAAAATATACATGTTCTTCAAGGCATGTAAAAAATATTTGCCTTGGAATTCTATCAATTTGATGTTCGATGTTAACAATTGGGTAAGATTCATACAAAATTAAAAGAAAGATCTTATAGTTATTTTCAAGTTACCAAATTTAAGCGTTGTTTCTCCTGTGTATTTTTATAGTGTCATTCAAACTACTTAGGCAAACGCCAACATTCCTATCTGTTCTTACTAACGTGATGAAATAACTCTAAATCTCCAAATTTTATAATTTGTATATTTTCAATAACATTTTTGTATTCCACATAAGAAATTCCATTTGGTATATGTAAATAAAGAAAAAAAAGTTACCTATATTAGGTATAAATCTGTATTTTATATATCCAACCAATGATACCGTGATACTTAAAATAACCATTATAATTATCTTCAACATTTAACATTATACTTTTTTTAAGTAAAAAGACGTTTGTATTTTTCTCTCATAATTGGGTGTATATACCTATTGTAGGTAAATTTGTCCTGTATAAATAATAGTTGTATCCACATAGCAGTCCAAGTAGCACTTCTTTTATCTACACGTTCTGATTGTTGACTGATTGTTAAAAAAAAAAGGACTTTCTACGACAAATTTGAAAAATTGAGAGGCTTAAAAAGGAAAAAGATGAAGTTGAGAGTCTAAACAGCTTAAACAGGTAAAGTTTAGGGCATGAGAAAGTATTGTTGCCAATAATTAGCAATCAAACAAGTAGTGCTTATGGAGCAGAGCACCAATAATTAGGAATCAAACAAAGGAATCCGGACAAAGCAGAGTACGGTTGTTAATATTATGAAGCCCAGATGACCAAATGCAATTCTCTTGTGAAGCAAAACAAAAAACCCCGTTATAGCCTTAGCACTCTGTTTCCATATATAAAATCACCCTCGTCGAATGTAATGGTTTTTTGGTGTTAGTATAATTTGTACGTCTCCTAAAGTTTGAATCGCACAACTTCTTCGCTACTCTCAAGGAGGCATTACCCACCGCCACAATACAATCCAATCAACCCATCTCCAAACGTACCTTTTTCTTTTAAAGAAAATTTTCTTCTACTTTTCTGATTATTGTTGATTCGATCTATCTTTCTACTTTCTTAGATCCCAAAAAGGGCACCTTCCTTTATTGATATTATTTTGAAAATGTCGTTCTTTTTTTTAAAATTTTGTTTTATTTTTTGTTTTTTGGCTTTTTTGTGGCCTTGATGACTAATGCATGTTTTTGCGTGATTTTGGTTTGTGGGTTTCGTGAATTTTTGCTTCTTTGCTGTTTTTCGTTTTTTGATCTTCTTTCTGTCAAATCATATGTTTGCGTTTATTGTGGGTTTGTTTGATTCGAAGGTTATGCGTGTTGGTTTTGTTGTCTTGAGCTTTCAAGGATATATTATATGGAATTTAGGTTTTTCTGCTTAATGATAGTTATTGGAGTTTCAAGAGATCTGTCGATTACCATATAAATGTTGTCATGATGCCTTATGAAATTCCAAAGTTTATAGTGTGTTGCATAATTGCTTTTTATTTTTTGGTGAATTGTGATATGACTTCTAGAAGATGAAGCCATAGTTAGTTGACTGTCATCACTTAATTGTTTTTGTTCTTTAATGGAGTTACCGTAGGTAAGAAACTCTACTTCTGCACCTATGCACTTTGAAAACCAGTTCAATTTTTTGGCATGATTGTATAACTGTTGCTTTCTATCTAAATATATTAATCTAATGGCATCTTTTCTTATGCCTTCACATTATTTGATGAAATTCAACATTTATGCTAAATGATGACCGAAAGGTGAAAGATCTGAGCACAAAAATGATATGGGAAGCAGAAGTTATTGAAATTTTCTGAGTTACACTAAGGTTATTTTAGATGTTTTTATTTTTGAAGGCAGACACGAAGTGTACATTCTTATGCCCCATGATAACAAATTCACAGTTATAAATGGATGGCGTGAATAGTAATGATATGCAGGATAGGAGTTGATAATTTTTATTACTTATATAAGATCACATAATAGGATTCAATTGATATGATATGTTAATCTTTATTAACATACTTGCATGAATAGTTCTAGATTAAATTTCTTTTTTTTTTTTTGTTGGTTGAATTCAGATGGAAGTACATGATTCTGAACGTGCACATATAATTGAAGTCCATGGAGATGTACCATCTATTGAAAGGAGTCTGGGCCGGAGCAAGATTTGTGGTGAAGCACCATGTGGATTTTCAGATGCTACAACCAGTTCTAAAGATGCACAGGAGCGATCAGCATCCATGCGGAAACTTTTGATTGCAGTCGTGCTTTGTGTCATCTTCATGAGTGTCGAAGTTGCTGGAGGCATCAAAGCCAACAGTCTTGCAATCTTGACTGATGCAGCTCATCTGTTGTCGGATGTTGCAGCATTTGCAATCTCCTTGTTTTCACTCTGGGCATCAGGCTGGGAGGCAAACCCACGGCAATCTTATGGTTTTTTTAGGATTGAGATACTTGGTGCTCTGATTTCTATCCAGATGATATGGCTTCTTGCTGGTATCCTTGTGTATGAAGCCATTGCTAGACTTATTTATGATACAGGTAAAGTTCAGGGTTTTCTGATGTTTCTTGTTTCTGCATTTGGTTTGGTGGTTAATATTGTCATGGCGCTCTTGTTGGGTCATGATCATGGCCATGGCCATGGTCACGATCATGGACATGGCGGGGATGATCATGGGCAGAGCCATGAGGAGCATGGCCATGCACATAACCATGGGCTAAGTATAGCTACACATCACCATCATCATCATGGTGAGCGGAGCTCTGAGCACAATGATGGGCATCATCATATGCATGAATCAGATCTTTCCGAGCCTCTGGTTAGGACATACTCAGGTGAAGCCAAGATGAAAAGTGGACCTAAACAAAAGAAACAACGGAACATCAATGTACAAGGAGCTTATCTTCATGTATTGGGGGATTCTATACAAAGTGTTGGGGTGATGATTGGAGGTGCAATAATTTGGTATAGACCTGATTGGAAGATTATTGATCTGATATGTACCCTTGTATTCTCAGTAATTGTATTGGGCACGACAATCAGGATGTTGCGGAATATTTTGGAGGTTCTGATGGAGAGTACACCAAGGGAGATCGATGCCACCAGGCTTGAGAAGGGTCTGTGTGAGATGGATGAGGTGGTTGCTATCCATGAACTGCACATTTGGGCCATAACAGTTGGGAAGGTTCTATTGGCTTGCCATGTTAAGATCAAGCCTGAAGCAGATGCTGACATGGTACTGGACAAGGTCATAGACTACATCAGGAAAGAATACAAAATCAGTCATGTGACCATTCAGATAGAGCGCCAGTAGATTGAAAGTTTTTTCTTTTTATGAGCTCAATATCAGTTGTAGGAGTCATAAGAATTCAGTTTATAGTTCTTTTTTCATCTATGAGAAATCGTATCAGTGGTTGCTTTTACTGCTACCTAGAGTGAGATTTTGTCTGCTTCATTTCTCATGAGCCATTTATACAATTTGTCTTTGTCCATGCTTTGCTTGTGTCTTCTGCCCGTATCTTTTCCTAGTATTAGTCTGTTAGGTGTGCTATGGACTAAGGTGAAAATGCTGTACAAGTTACCAATTGGTTGCCAATCTAGCTTGCCTACAAGTTATGGGTTCTCGCAAAGCTTGGGCTTGGAGATGGCTGAGAAAGGAGCTAAAAGTGAAATGTAGTATCTGCCTTAGGAATAGGTATTTGTTGTTGCTCTTTCTGCAAGTGCAGGGATTTAGGGTGGTATTATAATCACATTACTGTTTCAAAAAGTGATGCACAAAAGGTAATTCATTGGAGTCTATAGAATTGTTGGGTAAAGCATGATATAGTGTCAGATATGTTTGATAAGAGCTCTACAACTGAAAAATTATAAGCACGAAATGCAACTGGAATAGGAGAGTCCTGCCTCGAGCCAGACTTTATGCGCACTTAACTTTTCCCGTTGCAGTCATGCTTGCCAAGACCAAATAGGACTGCATTAAACTTCTGATGGCAGCAGTGTTCACTGCTATGATGTTTTAAGCAGGTTTTCATCATCCAAAAGTGTGTTTGAAGCAAAATTATAATGGCATAGCGTATAGTGAAAATGAGGTGCGAGACAGAAGAAATATTACTCATGTCAGGCTGAGCGTGTTAGAACCATCCTCGGTGTTAATTCTTGTTGAAGTATTTTGCCACTTCCATATTTAACTTTAGGATTCCAAACATTATGCGGGAATACAATAGCTTTTCCTAAGCAGGCCTAGTTATGATTTTCACTTGGATGATTAAATTAATTTTATTTGGCCTTTAGCAACTAATATTTGAAGTTCTCTTTGAATGGCTCAATGTATTAAATTATGATTCGTTTATTTTATTGATTAGAAATCTGTCTGTTGTCTGTTCTAATCATCGTTCCACAATTTGCTTTCTTTATATATACACAATCCGCATGATCAAATTGACTTGTTTGTCTATCAAAATGAAGAAATTTGACTTAATAAAAAAAAAAAAAAAGATTTGTCTTTTGGGACGGCTCTTGACTTCTCTTTCAAGTTGTCTGCTTCGAATATTTGGAGCTTCAGGAAAATTAAATTATGAATTGTATCAGTGAGAAGACCGCAATTCACTTGTTAAAAATATTTGGTGTTCTATAAAAGGGTTAAATACTATTATACCTTGAGGTTTACCCTAATATATTATTTAGTCTTTATATCTCTAAAAATATATTATTAGATTCCTCTATTTTTACTTTCATTAGATTTTGAGGTCCTTCCATTTATAAAGGAGTTCTTTTTTCTCATTCTAAGTTCAATCTACCAGCTACCTTGTCCCTGTAATTTAGAAATAAATAACTACTTGATTATTGTACTTAACTCCTCTTTTAGTTTATAGGAGCATTTTATTATATTTAAGTTGATTAACAATTAATAAAAAATAAATTAGATTAATAGAAACTCAAAAGCTAGGTGCTATTTTTTTTCCTCGATTACTAGGTGTTATTTTTTTTTCCTTTTACTGTTAAAAATAGTAGATTTGCTGTTATTTTTTTTCCTTTTACTGTTAAAAATAGTAGATTTGCTATCTTAGTTTAGGACATGATGAGGAGGTTAATAATATTTAATTTTATATTAATGAAAAGTGTACATATTAAGAATATAATAATGACGGATAAAAATGACACAAATAGATATATCAACAAAGATGTATAATAATACTAACAAGCAAATATACTAACATCCGAGGATATGATAGATAAAATACTTAAAAGTCTTAACATTTATATATTGGGAGATTTGGTGATAGACAAATAAGTCTATATTAAGAATCATAAATCTCTTACAGTATAAAAGTAAACTAAATCTTACGAGTAATAATTGATATACAACAGTAAAAAGTTTGAAATATATAAATCAGTACAAAATACAAAAGCAAATTGAAAAATAAAAATATCAAATCAATTTACAATATCGATGCATGATTAATTACCAAAAACACAACTCTAATACCAATGGGCACAAGTCTACAAATGTAAATAACAGAAATATAAATTAAAAATATGAATTAAGAACTATCGTTGCAAACAAACTTAAGAACTCAATTAATCTGTAGCAAAAGAAACTAAATGAATCATTCTCAAACCAACAAAAATAACAAACTCAAGCATTTGCATATTCAAAATCATAAATTTGAAGCTCTAAATATGAAGAAAATAAAATTGTATTCAATAAAAAGATTGAATCTATAATTAAAACAACCACCAATAAAATAACTAAATTTAAAACTTTATTTGTTTCACCGAAAATAATTTATTGAGAAAAGTATTTTGAGTAATATATTTTTTGGCATTTAGAATATACTACAAAAAATATTATTTTTTTATTTATAAGATTATAATAAAATTTAATCATAAATATTGTATATTTATACTATTTATTATTTAATATAAAAAAATAATAAAAATAAAAAATTTTGTGGGTCCTATCTATCACCGACAATTACTATCGGGCGATAATAATTAATGATAAATGTTGGTAGTGAAAAATGACTAGTAATAATAAGTACTTGTGTTGATATGATTTATTTTTTATTTAAATAAATTTATTAAAATTTGAAATATGACTTTATATTTTTAAAATAAAAAGTTATTTTCTTAAAAAATGACTTAATTTTTTTTATGATTAACAAGAATTTTATTGACTCATTTTTTTGAATATACCAAATAAAGAAAAATAAAAAAAATTCTCTAAAAAAGATGACTAAAATCTAAATATATGGGATAAAAAGAGAATAGGGAAATTTAATTATTTGATGTGAAACCTTTTATTTCCCTTTCAATTGAGATAATCATAGCGCTCTTAAGAAAAGAGGGACACTCGACACATTGTACTCTCGAATCTATAAAATTTTCTGAAAGATATTTTGGATCTTTTAACTTTTCACACCAATTAACTTTTACTCTCTCTCCCAACAAAGTTTGTCGCTCTCTATTTTCATATTATTTATGAAAAATTATTTAATAATATATCAACTCATTATTTATATGGTATTTTTTTATTTATATTTTTAATTATATTTAATAAAAAATTAAAAATATTTTTATAATTTAACAATTAATAAGAATAAATTAAAAAATTATGTTAAATATTCTTAATTTAATAAAAATAAAAATGCATTTTAGAACATTCAAAAAAATAATAAATAATTTTTTTTGAGGGAAAAAAATTATTTTTATCATTGTTTTTCTGCCATGATGCATCAGTACTATATTCCATTGTCACATCACAATATTAACTTTTCTCAGCAATGGTTTTCTTTTAATAAAAAAATGTAAAATATTGATTCGTTGTCCATTAATTTGCATTCGAATTGAAATGCAGCCCCATATGAAAGGGCTGCGTTGTCCTTATCTTTTGAAAAAATGAACTGTGGTAAATAACACAATTATCCTATGTTTAGGGAGAAAAGAAAATAAGAAAAAAAATAATTTTTTTTATTTTTTTATATTTGATAAAAAGAAAATGAGAAAAAATAAATTTTATTTTTCTTCATTTATTTTTATTCTATATGTTTAGATAAAGGAAAAAAAGAAAATGTAATTTCAATTGAAATATTAAGGATAAAAATGTAAATTCATTATAATTTCATTCAATTATTACATTTTCTCTTCATTTTGAAGGAAAAATATAGGAAAAAATAACTCTTTATTTTCCTTTCATTTCTAAATAATGAAAAATTGTAATTCTTTCTTATTTTTCTTATTTATTTTTCTTCTTTCCTTGTTTTATCTCTTTCCAAACAAAGAGTTAGAATTTTAAAGCTGTAGGCCTTAATATACTTTTTATTTTGTCTAGCTACGCCTAAACATTCAACAAGGAGCAGGTGAAGAGATCAAGAAGTTTATGTCTTGAACAGGTCCAAACAACATTCTTTTGCAAGTCCTCTGCTCCAAAATTTCTCATAGTATTCGGCATATGTAAACTGTTTATAGGCCGGTGGATGATCAGCATCAATCAACTCCTTAGCAGGGCTTATCACAGCATGTGGTGAAGGACAATAGAAAGTAGGAATCGATATTCTCCCTTCGTCACAGTTCACAACTGCTCTATGGAGCACACTTTTGTATAGATCATTGGTAATTACCTGAAGCAAAATTAGTTATTGAACAGTGCTAAAAAACTAACTAATTCTAATTTAAAAAAAAGGGTTTCACTGGTATTATTTAAGTACCTGCATTTGATCTCCAATATTGACTATGAAGGTATTAGGAATGGGATTAACAACAATCCATTTGCCGTTTCTTGAGAGGACCTGCAAACCAGGCACATGGTCTTGCAGAAGAATGGTGATTAGATTGGGATCAGTGTGTCCAGGTAATCCATAAGTGAGGTCCGGCTGTGGGCACGGGGGATAATAGTTGATGGCCATGTGCTGTGCATGCTTGGTCAATGACTTGTCTATGTAGTCTCTTTCCAGTCCTAAGCTCTCTGATATGGCTTCAAGCAGTGTCAGCACTAGCTGTCGAACGCAGGTGCAATATTCAGCCGTGATTTTCCTGCGAATTAATTAATAAAATATAGTCATATGATATTAATTAAGGTTGATTAACAATTAATTAAGTACCTGAAGGAGGGTGGATTAGAAGGCCATTCTTCGATAAAATCTTGAATAGGGTAACAATGGAGTCTCAAGAAGTCTCTCCAGTTGGAAACATTTTCAGTCTTGACATTAAAACTAGTAGACAGCCTAGTGGTTTTTGTTGGGTCGTCCGAGTAAGTTTTCAATCTCTCACTTTGTGGCAGTTGGAAGAAACGTTTAGCCGTGTCCAGCATGGCATTGATAATCTCCTCAGGTATTCCGTGGTTTTTGACCTGAAAGAAGCCATCATATTGACAGGCTTCGCCAATTTGTTGTATGACAAGTGAGCGATAAGAACCGTGAAGGCCCTCCATGTCAATGAGGGGAATGAAAGTGTCGGATATCTGAACATCGGACAGATTGGGACGATCAGAGATAGGACGGATGTACTTTGAAGGAATTTGCTTTAAACCTGATGATACAACATCAGCCAGTAATGGTTTAGTGGAAGCCATTATTACTATGACTTGTCTGTATAATATGATTAGATGAGAATAAGTATTCCCTATTTATAGCTTCTTTCTCTCTGACTCTCGTTTTGGTGAACCAAAAATTATTGCGGTTTCGCCAATTTTTTTAGGTCTGACATATGCTGTCCCTTACTTTCGGCTGACGCGAGTCACTGACATCATTGGAATTGCGTCATCCACTTTGACGATATATGTGTGTATATATATTTCGGAGAGGGAATCGATCGACTGACTGGAATCGATCATATGTACAATCAGTGCGTCATTGCCTCATGCGTCAGTTGCGGAGGCTGAACCAAGTATGTAGCTGTTCATTATTTTATATTTTTTTTTCAAAAAATGAAAATCACTGCCAGCAAACAACTCGGAGCTCTTATAGAAGCAAATTAACCGGGTAATATTATTTTTAAAAATATATAGAGCTATATAAATTATGGGTTTAATTTAAAATCAAATCAAATTTAAAAATTAAAATTAAAATTCTTACAAAAATAAATCAAACCAAAATCAAATTCTAAGATTTAACTAATTTAAAATTAGTTTGATTTTATTTTTTATTTTTTAAAAAAATTTTAGATTAAATTATAATTATTTTTATATTTTAAAATATTTTACATAAATACTAGTGAAAATAAATGACATACAATTTTTTTAAATATTAAATTTATAGTATATTTAAATATTAAATAGTAGATATTATAGTTTCAATTTGATTTAACTGAAAACTTTTTACTTAAACCTAAATTATTTAACTTTTACAAATTAAACTAAATTAAAACATTAAATCAAATTGATTAATTTCATTTATTTTTTTACAAAACTTATAAATTGTACAATTTCTAATTTCTACGTGCAATATAATAAAATTTTTAAATTATATAATATTTTTAAAATTGGATTAGATCCACAAAATTAAAGATTGATAGCACAATCGATTAGATTGATGTGACATATTTCTCATAACTAGTTAAAACCAATCAAAACTAGCTAAAATCGTCAAAATCAAGCAACTTAATAGCCTAATAAATCGAACTTTATTAAGTTACATCTTTTCAGGCAATATTTTTTCAAAGGAAAAAAAATTTGATGTGGAGAAGGGACAAGAATTAGAATGACAGGAGGTTGGTCATTTCTTGCTATAGTATATGGCAGCTAAAGTAGACTTTGAGATATGATTATGCAATATCAGGTTTAGATGAAGCTTTATGGGAAGAAAGATATAAGTAAATAAAAATACGTGTTATTGACGGAGGCCTTGATATACTTAACTTTAATTGCTTGGCAAAGAACAAAAAATAAAGAGAAGATTTTTTTAAAAGAAATATAGTATTTCATTAATTGAAAAATTAGCAAGACATTACATAATTATAAAAATTTGTAATAAGTTCTAAATCAAATCAAATGCTAAATTTAAAACAATCGATTGAATTGACCAAATATTTAACAGGACCAATAGACGAAAAGCGCGTTTTACTAGACAATAAATTGTCATTGTTTGACTCTCTAACCTTTTTGTGAGTTTAATCTAAATCATTCAAATTTTGAATATACTTAAAAAAAAAAAAAAGTGCATATACTTTCTTATATTGTCAACTAAACTACCAAATATCGTATACCAGCTACAATAAATCCAAGCCTTCTACATAAAAAAAAAATGAAAACATTATATAATAATTTTAAGACCAACTAAATAAGATAGATTTGAAAAATAAAAAGTCAAAATTTATTAAAAAAAGTAAATTTAAAAATTGTTTAAGAAAAATAATAAAAAATTAAACCTTAAAAACTAAGGACAAAAAATTAGAATAAACTTAAAAAAGAGTAGGTGTGGACTTTATGAAAAAATAAGAAAAAAAAAGGTTGGATTATTAGAAATGATATCCGAATAGTGCTATGATACAGATTAAAATGAGAGGGAAAAGAGAGAGAGTAATAAGCTCCGTGAAAGAGAGAGTCTGTTCTTTAGTTTGGGGAACATGATGAACAAGAGACACGTGATGATAATGACAATTATGGTTTTTTTTTTCGATTAAAAAAAAAAAGATAATGATGCTTGCTTGGGCTTTGAGCTTTGGTGTGGTGGCCTTGGGCTTTGCTATTATGGTGCCCTTGAGTTTTATTAATGTTATGGTGGACTTGACTAATAATAATGGACCTTAGCTTTAAATTACATCAGTTGAATTGACACAATCAATTTAATCGAAAAATCGATGATTAGACTGGTTCAAGCACTAGTTGGATTTTAAAAGCATTAATTAATGTAATTAATTTTGATTTTAAATAAATGATTATTATTTGTAAACTAATTATTTATTTGAGATAAAAATTTAATAGTTATCAAACTAACTATTTAACACAAGTGATTATAATTTTCATTTAAAATTATTTAATTAAAAAATAAATATAAATAAAAATATAAAATCACTAAAAAATTATAAAATAGATAATTAAAAAATACAAAACTAAAATATAATTTCTATATATTATCTATTTAAAAATAAATATTATTTATTTAATTATATATTTTATATGAATATTTTGTTTTATTTATAATGACATAAAACGTGAATTATCAATTTGTTGTCATTAAAAATTAACACTCAATTAAGAAATGTGGTTGTGAGCTTGTACTTTTAGATGAGAATGGAGGCATAACAGCCTACCTTAATTTTTTTTTATATGATAAAAATGTTAATAATATTTTAAACTAATTATAAAACAGTGTATTATGTTTTTAATTTATGTGTATTTGTGTTATTAATTAAAAAAATTTTCAATCAAATAAATCAGCATCATGTGTGTGCATATATATATCTGTGTTGCTTTTTATTTTTGTTTATTTTTTTGAAAAGTATTATTTGTGTTGTTGAAATTACTGCTCACGTATTTAAATAACTAACCACAAATTAGATACAAGGAAATTCTCAATTTTAAAGGTCATATAAAATGAAAACGTGCACTGCAAAAGTAACATATGAAATGAAAATGTGTTACTACAATACGATTAGACTGTCCCATAGCCTTAGTCAAAATAAATAAGTAAATAAAATAAAGTAAAAATTACAATTATAATTTGTATGATACATTTTAAAAATTAAGAAAATTTATAGTTTCTTTTCTATTCACTATTTTTATTTATTTTTCTATTTTTATCATATAGAAACTTAATAATGATTACCATGAATATATAAAATTTCTTATATTGTTAAATTTATTAAATTATTTTTATATAAAATTTTTTATATTTTTTTGGTTATTTGAAAAAACTAAATGCTTTTTATATTGTTAATAGCATTCAGTTAATCTTTATTTTTTCAATCATCTCTATCATTTTCTATCAAGTAATTTCTATAGATTTTCAATTGTGTTATGCCTAGTTTTCATTGTTCCAATCAATTTTTATTTTTAATTTGCATTCAAGTTTTTAGTGTTATAGTTTGAATACAAACAAATTGTAGTAAAGAGACTTCGAAAATAATTAGTTTAATTTAGAAATTAAAAAAAAACAATTTCATAAACAGTTTGTGTGCCTTACATATACATACGTGACATATTCAGTTTTAATTTTATTATCAATAACAAACACAACAAAAAAAGGGACATTATCACTAATAAGGAAGCAAATTAAATGAATATAACATAAGGTTGTTCGATTTTGTCGATCCACACTTACATAAGTGGAATATTTGAAATTGAACTGAAATTTCATAAATTTTTAAAATGAGAAATCGATACCGTCCTGAATTGTTAATTCAATTTGATTCAATTTCTTATAAATTCAGAACAATTTAATTTGGTTTTTTGATTCTTTTGAAATAGTTAGGTTCAATTCAGTATTAATTCAAGTATTCAGTTATTTCAATTTATTAAAAATTAAACTTTTATTTATAATATTTATGAATCAAAATAAAATAAATTTTACATTTCTCACTTTTAATCATTCAAGGACTAAAATAAAAAAAGTGATAATTTAATAAATAATAACTAATAACTTACATATTAAATATAAAATTGAAATTAATTTTAATATTTACTATTAATTAATAATTAATAAATTATCTAATTATTAAATTATTAAGAATAATAATTATTAGTAATATTTATTAACTAGTAAAATTAATAATTAAAATACTTATATATATATTTATATATATATATATATATATATTGACAGAACTAAAAATTATTTTTAGGAGGAGCTTATTATCAAATTACACCATAATAGCCTAACAAACCACAATTACAAAACCATATATATATATATATATATATATATATATATATATATATATATATAAGAGTTTTAAAATTTAAAACAATGAAGGAATATAACTTTACAATAATATAATTTCGGCGTAAAAGAAAGTAGTAATTTTATATATATGGGAAGCATAATTACAAGTATGATCATGTATCATCATCATCAATATAACTAAAATAAAGTAACAAAAAAATTATAAAGCTTATAAAAATTAATATATAGTCCCTACAAAAAATAGTCTAAAGAATATAAATTAATTAGATTAAGTTAATTTAAAGAAATAATGTTATTAAAATGGCATGATTTATGTTAATGTAATTAATTATAAAAGTTATTTATGTGAAGAGATTTTTATTAATTTTAGGAGATTAAATTAATGTATGAGAAATATTTTATATTATGAAAATAATTAACATAGATGATTTATTATGTGACTTCAATAAATTTAATACTAGTTTATTTAATTAAAAATATTATATTTATATTTAAGAGAATTAATTTAATTTAAGTTAATTTATATATTTATATGAAAAATTAAATGTATTTTGAAATATATATTTTAATTATGAGAATTTTTATTATTGCATTATTATTATTATTTGAAAAAAAAGGAAATGAAAACAAGAAAAAGAAAAAGACAACAAATGAAAAAAAAAAAAAGTTGAAATGGCCAAAACAGTTCCTCCCTAACTACGAACCAGCACTGCCGCTTCTGATTTTGTGTCGCTGGTAGATGTTTTCACGAGAACCAGTGTGTCCTCACCAGAGATGTACATGGAATTCCTGAAGCTGTGGATGCGTTAATCCAATCTAAACTCATGGATTCTAACTGGGACATCGTTTCTGCAGAACATTGGGAATGGTTTTTGAATTGCCCATTTAAAATGCAGCTTCTGGAAATCACATACGATGAGGATGAAGATCACAGCCGCTACATCACACAAACAATGATGGAAGGTCACAGTATAATTGCAAGGAGCTGGCACAGAACCTCAGGTTGAGTTGGGTGCCGTTCGACAAAACGGCTGAATAAGGCAGTCAATCTCTTAAGTTGGGAGCCATTTTCAGTAGTGTGTGGGCTGATCATGCGGAGCATGTGATGCAGTTCGGGAGCATTATATCATTAGAAGAGACTCTGCTGCCTCACAAGTTGGCTAGATGCACAATAACGACTGAATTTAAATTAACAGAAAGGCATGGGCGTTTGCAGTGGAGGGAAATTAGCATGTGCAATGAGAACGTAACTGGAGCTCTTGTTGATGGAAGGAAGAATTTGGCCATTCTGAATAGAGCACTATACAGTTCCTGAACCATCACTCGGCATAGAGTCGAAAATGGATTCAACCAATATGAGAAACAAAAAAAAAAAAGATTATCAGAAGACAGGAATTGAGAGAAATGTTGGCTGACGGGTTTTATATCTCAATTGAAATTGCAGTCTTTGCAATTTGTTGTCATACTTTTACTCGATCATTTTAGCAATCTTAAACTATAGCTGAAACGTAAGTGCTTCCCAGAATGCTACAAGAAATTTCTTCAACACTACACTCCACTGGTATTGCAACAGCCCATGGTGAACTTTTGGAAACAACAGGGTAAACGCTAACAAGCCCAGAGGCAACAAAGACTTCCCTGGCAGAAATTCAACTGCTAAAATCAGTGCTCTCATGCAAATAAAATAAGTGTTTCCATGATAAATATTAGGATGGATACAAGAATGAAAAAACAATATCTCGCTGCCACCAAGAGTTTCTTTGCCATCTAGGACATTGTAGAGCTTTCTATTAAATTCAGTGCTGCGAGCTGAAAAGAGCTCGACTAACAATGCCGGTGGCCTCTATGTAACGATCCACACATCTGGAGATGCAGCTACTTTCACTTCCACTGAGGCTTGACCCTGGTTTCGTGATACACTTCTCAAAACATTTTCCCCTAACAGTCTGCAAGGAGTTCAAAAACACAATTAAGTAATCTAGACAACCCTGTGCAGAAACATGTTTGTTGTGGCATAGTCAAGTGCAAGCTAGCAACGCTTTTCCCAAACACAAAGCAAGCAATTATGGCCTGTTTCCATTATATGCAAGCACCATAATTGAGGTCAATATAATGAAGCAAAAGTGTCATGAAATCCGTTAAAATATGGCAAATAATATACCTTTAGCAGTAAGCATTAGGTCCAAAACAGCCACTACCCTCAAGCAGTGAATATGTTTCAATAATTCATGCAAAGACATAATGAGAATATGACCAAAATGGACCCTAAATTTACTAGGTCTTCTGCCTATGTACAGATGGTTGGAAGCCATTATTGCAGCAGATAGATATATAAGCAGCAACCCAAGTACAAAACCGAAATCATTCATAATGCAAGTTCAAGCGTTTGCTTGTAGCTAATGCTTAAACATACCATGACAAGAGAGCTACAAGGATGAAATTTAAAATAGTAAGATATAATAGCTGTTTTGATTGAATATAAATATTAAAATGTTTGAACTTGTTACTCAACGAGTTTAATGTCAAGCAATCAGCATAAAAAAATACTGGAGACAATGCCCATATTTATATAATATCCATTCAGATATTTAAAAGTTTTAAATCCCTATCTAGACAAAATGAATGAACACTTATATTATAATACCTTTTCCTCCATAAAAGTTACATATATAGTGCAGGGCCAGGGATGCTTGAGGCAGCTGCCTCAGGATCCCAAAAGAATCAGGGCCCCACCTCCTAAAAAAGATATATTTTTCTTTGTTTTTAAAGAATATAGATTCAATTCTCAAAATTTAACTTTTGGTTTTTTTCTCCAAACAATTAGCCAATAAGGGTATGCTGCCTGACCTCCCAAAAAAAACAGTATTGTCTATTAATAAAAGAACAATTAGGACTCTTTATTTGCTTGACTCTTTCTTTTCTGCTTTTTATTGCTCTTCCTCAGCAGCTTCTCAACAGTTGGTCGTCCTCAACTCTCTTTTCCATTCCCAAAAGGACATTATTATTTTAGTTATTGGATATTTGGATTCAAGCATATTTTAATCATTGGATAGTTAGATTCCAGCACTATCTCCCAGGTTTTATCCTTCTCTTTAATCGCATTCTTTTATTGGTTTGTTTTACATTCTATTTGAAATTGGATTTATTATTTTTGTTGTGATTTTATTTTGGTTCAATAGTTTTTAGTAAAAAATCATGTGTAATAGAAAAATATGAAAATGAATATCAAAAATTAAAGAAAAAGGAAAGAATTGAAATGTTAATCAAATAAATTTATCAAGGAGCACTTACTAAATTTATCATTAACAATAAAAAAGATGGTATATCAAGTTCATTTAAAGGACAAACTTCAGTTGAAAATGAATTAGAAAGTGATGTGGAAGCAACTAGACAAAATCATGGTGTTAATAATACTAACAGTGAGATTGAAGAAGAAAAAAAATGCTAAAATTACTAAAATCTTATTCAAGATCAAATATGTCACAAGATAAACTGAATGTATTAGGTATATTATCTATTGAAAGTAGTATGCTAAACCATCTTGAATACAAAAATTTAACAAGAAAAATTTTCAGTTGACAAAGCAAAAAAAGATGAAATGAATTTCTCTAAATATGTTAGAATAACAATTTTCTTATTTAGGCGTCCTTCAAAGTGTCGCCTCAGGCCTTCGATTCACTTGATCCAGCCCTGGTATAGTATACAAACCTAGAGGATATTTGGATTACCATAGTAAGAAAACCTATAATTTTTTATTAAAACTGTAGCATTTCTAAGTTCAAAGATATTTTTAGCTATTAATATAAGTTGTTTAGTTACCTTCTCAAGTTGATTCAATAAAGATTTGCAAAAGTCACAAATTTGAGCTTTTTTCGAAATCAACTTTGGCTATTGAAAAATCTACTATCAATTAGCAAGGAGGATTTCTTATATTGGCAATAGCAATGCCAAACAAGCCTATAGAATGAGTATGAGTTGAGTTGGAGTTAAGCACTGTGCAGCTCAATGCTTACATAATATTCAGAGTATTTCATTTATAAGTCGTTCAGCATGTTGAAATACTCTCCAAACTAAAGGTCTAAAATTTTGCAACAAAGATAGGAGGATTAAATCAATTGAGAACAGGACCAAACCGATATTTCCAAATACAAAAAAATTGTTAAGAAAATGCAAGAGAGTGATTATTAATAAAGGAAATTGGTGAATGATCGTCTTGCTCCGGCAACATATCAATTTGCTTTACATAGACATAGATTAATAAGTCAAATTACGATGCATGGCATAGATTCGCAGATTTGAGCAGGAAAGAATATGAAATTGAAAAGAGATGTAACCCGTAGATATACCTCGAGGAATTCCTGAGCGTAAGCCTGGGCGAGCTGAGTCTTCAACTGGTCCATGAGATCTGAATTTGACATTTGGGACGATCCTGATCCGATTGACGGTGACGAAAATGAATCCATCCTCTTATCCAATGCTTCAATGCGACTACCAGAACAGAAACAAAACTACTTTCAGTAACTAAACTAGAGAAGATAATAAAACCTAGAAGAAATATTGTATTATATGCCAACTTTAAACCCCAGCCCTCTCTCCCCATCCCCCCAACTGTACTACCAAATTACCGATATATTGTATGGGCCAAGAGTAAGTTGCTATCCTCAATATGGGTTTAGGCTAGCAAGGCCGTTCCTCTCACCACTCAACAGTTGGGCACGGCTGGGCTTGCCTCCCCAATACAACCCAAGTATGTTTATGAAATTTTTCTTTTTGGTTAATTTGGCGAAAACTGAATATGTGCAAGCACAGTTGTAGATAACACATTTGTATACATATAACAAGTAGTCTTTGAAATAAAAAAAATATATTTTAACAAATAAAAAGTATTTTAAATAATTTTTAAATATAAAAAGCAAACAAATTTATTTAAATTCAATGAAATCTTTATATTTCACTCTTCATTTTATTTTATCCCATAATAATATTTAATTTTAATTTGAAGAAAGATGAACAAAAAAATTTCTAAGAAAGAAAGTCAATAAAAAATAAAATAATAATTATTAATAAAAACTAAATTATATTAATTACATTTTGTATAGAGAATGAATTTTGGCTCTCTATAAACTCACTCTCTAATTCATAATTTACAATTAGAGAGTAGGTTGAAGTCTTACGTTTTTCAATCACTGTTTATAATCAAAAGTTTAGATTGAATAAAAAGTGGATTGAAGATGTTCTAATATAATAACAATATTTACTTAGACTTTTTTTTAAAAGAATATTTACTTTATATTAAAGAATTAGGTTTACTTGAGTAACATATGTAGATTAACTATTGATAATGTAAAATATATAATATAAAGTACAAAAATGCAGTAAATAAACTTGAATATCAAGGTGCATATTATTAGAAATTTAAATATCGTTTGAAAATTATATAAAAAAATATTATGTGTCTAGTGAAATTGATATAATTAAAAAGTATTGTATGACTTAGGAAGTATACAAAAAAAAAAAAGAATATTATTAATGGAAATTAAAATATTAGTGTTTCTGTTTATGTGTTTTAAAGTTTTAATAATAGCCTATATTAAATTAATTGATTTAAAAGTTATAGGAATATCTAAAATTTTATAATTGAAAAAAGAAATATATATAAAATGATGAATTACAGAACGAAAGAAAAGTATATTTTGTAGAAGAATTTATTATCAATATAATATTTTACTTTTTTCTGATGGCATATAATTTTACTATGAAAGTTATATTTTGAGCTTATATTTTTTAAATAAATACATTTTAGGACCCCGATGAACATTATTAGCTCATAACTTCCACTGTTATCTATTGTCGTCTGCTCCAATTTTCATGTTCATCTTTTCGATTGAAATGTTAATTATATTGTAAAATTTTATACTTTACCTATATACACACTAAAACATCTATCACACATATTTTTTTTAATCTTTTATTCAACACTTGGTATTCATATTATATGTAATAAAACCAGTTTACATTTAATACGTTGTTAGTCTTTTTCACAACCATAAGACTCGTTTTGAACTCTTCTATATAAACCTTATTAATTCTATGATCATTAATATTGGTGAAAATTTGACAATGTTTGTGAATCTAAATTAAAAAAAAAAAATCTTTTCAATTTATTCTCATTCTTACTAATTAATAACTCTCAATTTCTATATTTTTATCAAAGAATAACATTTGAATTTTACATTCAAAAATACTTTTGGACATAATAATTGATTGTAAGAATTTAAAAATAACGAAATTTTTTTAAATTTTTATTTGGACAGTAGAATTATTTCAATTGACAATTTTTTATTTAGGCTTAATAGTAATTTAAATTCAGATTTTTATGTGTAAGTGTGATTTTGACATAAACTTTTAAAATTATCAAAATAAACCAAAATTATAAATATGAGCGTAATGTTAACCTAATAAAAAGTATTTATTTGTGACGTAATTTCTGATAAAAATTGTATTTAGAAAATTTAAGAGCCAGATCATAAATTAAGATTTCCCAATACTAAGACACTAAACTGAAAGCTGAGAATGCATTCCAGTCTCTTATCGCCGCTATATGTATACTTTTTGTCGCTTTCTCATAGCGGTTTATTAATTTAGTGCATGTGTCAATTTTCTGGAAAAGAAATATAAATGATTGTGTTTGCCATGCATTAGCTACTTATTAATTGGTTAATTATACAATTCTCCCAGCCAAATGTGGAATTCTATGCTACAGCTAGAACACTAGCTAACTGCCTATTATATATCAATTCAAAGCCCTGATAATCTCGCTAATAAATAATACTATATATATACATACATGCAACTTACTTGTAAATCACTTACAAAAAGTGATGATTTGAACTTGATTTAAAACGTTTTAGAAAATCGAAATAACTTGAAAATATTAGAGATAAAGCTGATTACAAATGATTTAAATCTGATCCAATTTTAAAATATTTTAAATTTAATAATATTTTTAAATTTTATGGCCTATTAAATTCAAAATTTTTAAAAAGTAATTATGTAGAGTATAACTTACGCAAATGAATAGTTTTTGAGAAATTTCTCTCTTCTTTTCTTATATGAAGTATAGCATACACACACGCGGTCAAGACACAAAAGATAAAATCTGCAAAATGTAAGAGTAAAAATGAGCATAATATATTTTTTAAAAAAGTCTCCTAACAGAACAGATTGCAGTTTCCATTAAATTAATGGTCTGAGTAAATAAAAAGACTACATAATTTTTGTGTTACCGGAATAGGAGAACGTCAATTCTATAGTAAATTATTTTGATTTGAAACAATAAATGGGGATTTTCCATACTTAGACTAATCTCATAATTTTAACGTGAGATTAGAAGCAATTACAATATTCATGAGATTAGATTAATTAGACTAATCTCATAATTTAATAACATGGGATTTTCAATTACGTTTTCTTTATCATAATATTCCATACTGCCATTAGAAGCAATTACAAGTTTTAAGTGAGTTCTGTTTTGCTAGCTAAAAGGACGTGAGAAAATAATTTTTTAAAAATATCAATTCGAGACTTTTCATACAAAATTTTCTTCATAAAAATTATAGATAATTATATATAGTAATATAACTATATTCATGAAAATATAAAATCATATTCAATATTGTATTTTATTATTAAATATATTATAAGATTCTTTAATGATTCCCTTTTTTTTTAAGAAAAATCTTTTATTTGTAGTATGTATGTTGCACGTAATTATTTATAATGTTTAACTGATTAATATATTTTTTCACAAAAATCATATCAATTATATAATTTATTTCAACATATATACTTAACGCTATTATACTATTAACTTTATTTATTATAAAATAAAAGATTTATCTTCAATCAAATTTAATTAAAAAACTTAAATGATAACATGAAATATTCAGAAAAAATAATTAATCAACTATGACATAATAATAATGAAAAAATAAAATTTAATTATATTTATAAGATTGAACAAATATAGTAGAAGAAACTATATAACCTTAAAATATACTTCTAAACTTCGAGTTAAATATTTTTCTTACATATAATTTTACATAAATATGTTATTGTAAATTTAAATTTCATTAAATATTTCTCATTTTCTCATAGGAAAATTTACTATTTTCATATCTTAACACACTCATATATATAATATTAAAATAGTTAAATATCAATACAAAAATTTAAAGAATATAAAATCTAAAGCAAATAAAAATATTTTATTAGTGTTTCAAACTAATTTAACATCAGAACTCAAAATTTATAGAATTATGAGAAATACTAACTAAAGAAAGGGAAAAAGAAATTAAAACTTAAACTACAAACAATTCAACATATTGTTTGAATCACATTTATGTAAGCTTTTTTTCCTTTTCCCTTGAATGTATATAACAATATAATTTAATTATGAAAATATTAGTTAGATTAGTGAATCTGAATGTGATATTTTCATTAATGTATAACTGCTTGATCAATGAAGAATAGGAAATTTTCATTTGATTCTTAAATAAAACAAAAAATTGTTAATCAGTATATTCACTACAAACATTTGATATAAATATCAGAATCATTGTATTTAATTTCATTCCACTTGAATTATTAATTTTCACTTAGATTAGTGATGAAACACTAGAAGATACGTTGCCAATAAATATTTAAAATAGAATTTTACAAATAAAAAAATGAATTAGACATGTAATATGATTTTTTTGTATTTTTTTAATTATTAAAATAAGAGTTATATCGATAAGATTTAAATTTTAGCGTCCACTTTTAAATAGTCTCTTCCTTTTACTGAACTAAGATATCAGTTGTTCTTTACACTAATATATGTGTGCTTGACGTTATCAACAATATATAACATGATTTTCATTGCTTTATGGAAATCAAATTCAGATATATAGTCAAAGTCTCAATACATAGTCCCACATTATCAAAACTCTACTTATTCCCTTTGTACTTGACTCATCCAACTCGATCGAGTGAATGATTTTTCTTTTCTTTTTTTTTTTTTTTTTGTTTTTTTCTTTTCTATTTTGGAATTGCTAGAGATGAAACTCATGCTTCATATGATACACATGATATGAGTCAATATCATAGAAGGAAGAATGAGATTTGAAGGAGTAAATTAAATTTCTTTTATAGAATTTTTTTTACGACCAATATTCAATTGTTAAAACAGTTTTACTCTTTTTGATGTGATTTATAATTAAAGAATAGAATGTTGTGAGTTAATTAATTTAACAGAAGTAATAAATAATAAAGATGGTGTGTTAGGGGGAGGGAAGGAGGGATTCACTAAAAAATTGTCTCTCCTCTTTTATCTCCCTCTCCTTCTCTTTTATATAGGCCCCTTTCTATTTTGACTTCTTTAAGCTACGGTCGATAAAGTCTTACTCGTGTTAACTCCCTCACCTTTTTTACCAATTTTTTGGTGTTAGTTTTTTAATCTATTTCTTAATTTGTAATTCTTTATTATTGTAATTTATTATGTTTTTATTATTTTATTATATAATTTTTTTTATGTTAATCATTTTTAGATATACATATCTATTTGCATTAGATTTTATAATTTTTATTTTCGTAAGTTACTTGCTTCTTTCTTTATGGGAGTACGAGTTCTCCTATATGAGAGCATAGATCATATATTTGGGTTATTCTTATTAGAATGTTTAGGTATTTTTTAAATGGGTAACTTGTCACCGTTGCCTTTCAATTAGATTTATTTAAAGATATAATATTTAAATTAACTATTGAGTAGAACGTGCTTATTTAAGTATAAGTTATCAAACTTTGTCAATCTGATTGAAGATCTTCGTATGAAACTACTAAAGACATAATATTGAACTTCTTGAAATTCTAATTTTATATTTATATCAAAATATACTGATGTTAATATATGAATAAAAGATTTAATTTTTTTTAATACAAAGGTATATTGAATAATAAAATAAGAGACTATGACAATAGCAAAACAAGTCGTAATTATTATTATAAATTATTAATACTTAAATTAACTTTATTATTAAGGGTGTTTTACTCTATTTAAAAGTTTTACTTTAATTTGTATTTTTATATATTATATATATGCAATGAAATCTCTCTATTTTATTATCATGAGGAGTATATAATTTAATAAAGTTATAGTTACAAAAATTATTAGATTTATTTACATTTAGTATAATGTACTGTATTAACAATTGATTCATGGATTATACTAAATTATATATATATATATATTAATTATAATATATAAATACTTATAACCATGCGAAGATAAGTTTGTTAGAAAAATTATAACTTATTACAATATAAATTTTATTTTTATTTATAATTTGAGTAAATTGAAATAATAATTTTTATGATTATATAGAGATTCTTTTTATACAAAATATCATTATAAAAATATACACACATCAAAGTACAAATGAAAAAAACAAAAAAAAACCCAAACTGCCAATAATTGTGACGGCATGATAATAGGCCTTGAAAGAGGAAACTTTATTACAGGACAATGCTACATGGCATTAGGTGTAATTAAATAGTGATATTATATTTTATTATATATTTGGTAATTTTTATTAATTTAAATAAAATTTAATTGAATATTTATTATTTAATTTTGTTTATTTTCTATAATAGCATAGAAAACATGTTTAATTTTTTTTAAAAAAGAATATAGTGTAGATATTGCACAGGCCCGCATCTAAACTTTCCTTTTATCAAATGGGTTGGACTAACCACAGAACGACACGTAAGCCTACATATTGATTTGTTGTGCGTAGCTGCAAGTGGGTTACGCAAGGGGAAAGAAACAAAAAAGAGTAGTTGTAAGTAGGAAATAGAGATTTCGACCAAAAAAACACGTAGGAAATGGAGATGGTGGGCCTGGCACGAGTTGCATGCGGGGGCGGCCTTTCTGATGATTGGGTGGTCCGTACGGATTAAATGGAAGCAAGTCAAAACCCTAATGCCTCACTTTCTTCCATCCTTTGGAATTTGTTTCTTTGTTTTTATTTAATTTAAAAAAAGGGGAAAAAATTTTGGATTTGCTTCTTAATTAGATGGATTTTGGCGGAAAAGTCCAAAAGAGAACAATAATAATAGAGCAAGTGAAAAATAAAACTAGTACGTGAAATAAAATAAATTAATCCCAGCTGAACTAAATGAAATAGAAAACAGCTGTCCTATTTATATTTTAGTTTTATCAGAAAGAAAGAGAAAACAAAAATTAAATGTGATAAAAAATGCAATACTAATTCTACTACTACTTCTACTGCTTTACCACCATGGACGATGACAATGACAAGCTCACATGAGCCCAACCTACCACATAAAAATAATAATACTCAATGAGGTCCCCACGTATAAACTTACTGAATTCCATCCCATCTCCAAATTTTATATTTCTCTATGAAAACTAAAAATAAAAATAAAAAAAAGAGAGAAAGATTAATTGGCTTGGAGATCAACTCGCCTAACTTAATTATTCAGAAGCTTGGAGGGAGATACCAATAGTAAACCTCTTTCTTTGTGGATGTCTTCATGCATACAACATCATTAACATAGAAGTCAAGGTCAGACAGAGGAATCGCATTGTTAATTTTGAAACGTGCAATTAGGTGGGTCGGGTTTTTGTTGTCTCTGCAAGGACAAATTGTTTATGTGAATTATGTACATGATGAATTATTCAGTAAAAATAATTTATACAATATATTTTATATATAAATTTATATTATCTAATCTTAAAAAAAAAATTGCATACATTATAAATTATGAATAATTGATTTAAAAACTGATATAATAAATTCAATACATATTAAAATGTATTATACTCTCTCCATTCCTAAATATTTGATATTTTTTAAAAAAAATTTCCCAAAATATGTGTCACTTTATAATACCAATAAGACTTTAATTCATTTTTTTTTCAATTCTATCCTTATCTTATTAAATAATTATGCACATATTAATTGATTGTAGCAATACAAAAAGGATACTTTAGTAATTTTATTAAAAAATGTAGTCTAATTAATAGTTTCTTTTTTTTGAAACTCTAATTAATAGTTTATTAATTTTTGTGTAACACAAAAAAAATGCCTTTTGAATCAACTTGATTCGGAGCAAAATAATAAATACGATTTTATAGAATATTTTATGACTATTTTAAGAAATTCATTATGGTCATTTTGTTACACATTTCTTTTTACTATTGCACTAGATAGATCTGGATCATTTTGATCCAATTAGCAGTCTTAAAAAAAAATAGTAGATATTTAGATATGGGGGGTCTATATAATAGACTACAATTGTGTTGGTCAAATTAATTAGGCATTAGATCTTCCACCATCTCTCTTGATACTATCTCTATGTAGCCCTAAAAACAAACAAACAATACCATTGCACTAGATTGATTGATGAATTCCTCCATTAGTAATCTAATTAATTAAGCAGTTAATTCCCATATATATACCCATTCCCCCTTGTTTCTTCTGTATATGGAAGTGGGTTTCTCCTCTTATATTTATTTATTTACTTTGTTATCGTGAACAGAGACCCAAGAGCAGGAACAGATATGGAAATTGGGATCTCGATAGGGTTATAGTGAAGATGAGTAAAAAAATAGCCAGTGAGATCCTTAATTTCTCATACACATACGCATGCTCACCTTCATCTTCTTCTTCCTCCCACCACAACAACAACGGCCATCTACCTCTAATCTATCGTCATCATCATCATCATCATCAAATGGGTTCTTCCTATTGGCTGCCCACCGACCAACAACAGGAAGACACCTCTAGGTTTAGTGATAGTAATAACGAGGCTGGAGCTGCAACTACCCTCATGGAAGACCGCGAAGCAATTGAGAAGGAGTACATGTTTGATAAGGTAGTAACGCCAAGCGACGTGGGGAAGCTAAATCGGCTTGTGATCCCAAAACAGCACGCGGAGAAGTACTTTCCGTTAGATTCATCCACCGACGTCAAAGGACTTCTCTTGAATTTCGAGGACAGGACTGGTAAAGCATGGAGATTCCGTTATTCTTACTGGAACAGCAGCCAGAGCTATGTGATGACTAAGGGCTGGAGCCGTTTTGTAAAGGAGAAGAAGCTGGACGCCGGAGATATCGTGTCGTTTCAGCGAGGGGTGGGTGAGTCCGGCAGGGACCGTTTGTACATTGATTGGAGGCGCCGCCCCGCTGTCACTGACCACCACCAGTTGTCGTCTATCCCTTGGGGCACGGCAGCAGTGCCTGTGATGCCTAGGGACCATCTATATTTGTCCAATAGGATTGGTGGTGGTTACGGTTATAACGATGTAAACCCGTGTTCATCAATAGTTTACATGAGATCGGCAGCCCCACAAGAGGTTGGAATGGGGATGGTGCAATATTGGAAGCAAGGAGGGAGAGTTGGTGGTGGAGTGGTGGAGCCACTGGTGTATGAGTCGGTGCCGGTGGTCCAAGGGAAAGCAGCAGTCAAGAGATTAAGGCTGTTTGGAGTAAACATGGACTGCCCCATCACGGAGTCACAACAAAAATCCTCGGCGGCAACAGCATTGCAACATCAACAACAACAGCATCATCCCCCCCAATTAAGGCTGTACAATGGCACCCCGCTACCTTCACCACCCTTGGCTTCCAACAAAGGGAAGTCTTCCATGTCTATTGATTTTCATATTTGATTTCTTATTTTATTTATCCGTCATCAACAACAACAACAATGAAAACAGCTAATTCCCTTGTCCATTAATTAATTAATTGTTTTCTTCTCACAACTAGCCGCTCCATCTATATATCCAAGTCAGATGATTGATGAGTCAGATGAGAGGGCACCAATTAAATCTTATGTGTGTCAGTATTAATGTGATTGCTGACCACTATTACACAACACACAAATTGGGGCTGAAGAAGGTTTGGGTTAATAGAACGTCAAAGGACAAAGCTAGCTGCCTTAATTTTCATCTTCTGTATAAATGTTTAAAGTATGTATTAATACATTCAGATACATGGCTGAGATATGTATAGGACATAAAATGTCGCTTCAAATTTCTTTCCTGTTTTCTAATTAATTAGCGATTCTTGGTAATTAATTTTCAACATAACCACTTTTTTTTTTTTAATGTATGTTGAAGTAACTAACGGCCTTAATTTCCCTGACACCTGATCGAGTACAACGCTTGATGATAAGAAGCTGAATATCTAGTTTGCATTAATTTCAACTTTTTTTTTTTTTTTGTGGGGTTGGTTCCGCTGTTTTGTTTTGATTTTGGTAGGCTGTTGGTGTTGTCGGTGCTTCTTTGGGCACAGTCTCAGGGTTTTGCAGAGATTGCTGAGCGCTGTTGCTTTTTTAAAGGTGATGTGTTCATTCATTCATTTACGTTTCTTTGCCTTCTTTCAATTTCAATCACTTGTTTGCTTCCTTTTCCTTCCGGAAAAAGTCTTAGCTGTCAATCCTCCCCCCACACAATTTCTTACTTACTGCAATCAATTTATATATCTAATTCTATTTATATATATCAATTGTTCCCAATATATATTGTATTTTCCTATATTACGAAAATTTAATTGCTGCATCATTTGGTCCCATTAGCCATCCTTTTTTTAATCATCAATTAATTTTCAATGCTATCGTCAACCTTTCTTTTTCTCTTACTAAATGC
Source organism: Omphalea diandra (assembly GCA_949677035.1). NCBI lineage: Eukaryota > Viridiplantae > Streptophyta > Magnoliopsida > Malpighiales > Euphorbiaceae > Omphalea > Omphalea diandra. Next base: position 28,822 of record CATIWR010153302.1, read on the forward strand.
TTATGCTTCAACATTTTGCTCGTGCTCTAATAAGTTCCTTTTATAACTAAATTGCTCGCCTGTATTTCTCGCATAAACTCCTATCTTAATTTATTGATTCACTTCATAATAAATTTCTCTAAATTCCTTTATCTACACAGAAATATACCATACTGCAATTTTTTTTCACCCAATTTTTATCACAAACCTTTGTTATGTTGCTGTAAAATAATACTCCTCATTAATGCTATTTTCGATTATCTTTTTCTTTTTTTTTTTGGTACTCTAAACTTTTGATCTAATATATAAGACAATAAATTGCTAATTAATCTATACCAATCATAGAGTTGTGAGCTAAACTTCATATATTTCAAAATAGTGAAGATGATAAAGAGGTGGAATACGTTGAATTTGGAAACTACAATGATTTCAATTAATTAGAGTTGACCAAAACGAATCAAACTAATTAATCTCAACATAACCAGCAAATGAACTCAATCTGAACATCATCTCACCTACTTTGACTTCTCTTGATTGTTTGCTAGTTTCAAACTGACTTGTCTGCTTCTAGTTTGAGCTTACTCATGGTAATCAAAATTTAGAGCAATTTCCTGGCACCCTCTTCTCCTATTGTCTTCTTACTTTTGACTATACTATGTAAGTGCATAGGTGTTTGTATATTTTCTTTTGTTTAAACCATTTGGATATTTTCATATCCTTTTGAGTATAGGATTAATCCAAATTTCGAGTTGGGTAGGACAATAAGGGTGACAAAACTCTCGTTACTAAGTTTTAACGTGGTTGCATACCTAGAGCTCAAACTCGAGACCTCTAGTTAAGTTAGAACAGTCACATGCCAGTCGATCTATATGCTTGATGGTTAATTATAATTCATTTTGGATGGGTGTTCATTCGAAAGAATTTAGATTTAGCATCATATTGATTATTTACAATTTTTCATCTTCAACTCAAATTCAAGTCCGTGATCATTTCAAATACATATATCAATTCTAAGTGGACCCTTAGAGTTTTTAGTACTTTTATGCAACATTTTTTTACTGAGATTGATTGCAAGTACTTTCACTACTTTTCCTTTTTGAGGGTAGGGGGCGAAGGAAAGGTGATCTTGATAAGCTTTTTCCTATAAGGTATAAGTAATTAATATGTAGGTGCACATGGATAATTACCAAAAATGTGGTTTCCTGCAGAACATAAGGCACCTATATGTTTGTAATTAGTATGTATTTATTAGATTTTCCTCGTTTTTGAAAGATATCTATACATATTTAAAGCCTTATTAAAATTCTTAAGGAATTTTGAAGATCCAAGCTATATACTTGTCAGAGATAAGGTATCCATCTAAAAGGGAGTACTTGACATAGAATTTGGCACATATCTCTGGTACCCCTCCAACTATGATTACCATTCATACTAAGGTGCTTATACATAATTATCTTTGTGACTTGATCTTTCATTCCCACATCAATATCTATATAAGATAGCAGAAAGTTGACTAGTGGAGCAGTACTAGAACTAGGGATGGCCATATTGGAGAGAAAGCCACATATCAGTCTCATTATTTGATATTGAATTTGTTGTTGAGTGACTTTTTTCCCAAATTCAATAGGGCAGAAGATGTGTCCTCCGTTTCGTGAGCTGCAAATATTGCGTCGAAAATGCAACAATTGTGTCTTCTCACTTTACCCTAATTAGTTGAACATGAGCTTATAATTTTGATTGTATCTGTATGTAGTAAGCCAAAGTTGGAAGTTGCCCATTTCGAATCAAGACTAACATTTAATAAAATATGTTTTTAACCTGCGAGAATCTGGCTAAAAGGGCGTTATTTCTTCTCATTACGATCATATGCCTTTCGGTTATTGTTTACTAAAACAATAGCTTAAGATCTCCCCTAGTTTGCAGATATCACTAATTTTGGTAGCCAATTTATTAACCGCTCAAACCATCAATTGTTTTGTATTGCAGAAAGCCGATCATCTCAAATTTTCAATGCTCCGAAAAGAAATGATTAATTAGCTGAACTAATTTGAATGAAAATTTTATGAGTTTGAGATTGAGTATGCATAAAGAGGGAAGATACATTATTTTGTTAGATTTCCATATAGTCTGTTAAGTGTTAAAGCAGATAGGGAAAGCATTTTCATGAAATAGAGAAAGAAAATGCATATTAAAAATAACCAATCATGGCTAAATAGTGAGCCTCATAATAGGAACATCTTTTCTAATTATGATTTCCGATGGTGCCTAAATTAATGAACTCCTCATCAATTTATTTTTAAAAATTAAATTAACTCATAAATTTGAGAAATAATATTTTTAATAATTTTTTCGCTAAAAAAAAAAAGTTATATATGAGTTAGGCTATTAGGTTAAGACGTTAGGCAGGCTATTAGGTTAAGACATCTTACTTTCTAGACCATTTTCAACCATTGCTATTGAAAGATGTTGATTCTGCTACAGCTTTTGTGTAGTTGTGTTGGCGTTTACAGCATAAGTTTAAGAGCTTTTTTTTTTGTTAGTATTGTGAACCCTTAACTTCTTATTAAATAGACACTTAATACTAGACTATTAGCCTAATAATAGTAATTAGTTATCTATATATATATATATCGAGAGAGAGAGAGAAAAATTTTGAATAAATTTACTTGAGATAGTTATATTTACCAACTGAAATTTTGATTTAGTAAATACTTGACATAATCAAGAATAAAATATTATTCTCAAAAGATAGCTAATTAGGTTAATCGGAAAAGAGGAGGTCAAATCTCATAATTTCCATTCTCTACTACAAGAAATTTTACTTATTATGATAAAGATTTTTATGATAAAATCTGTATTGTCATAATATATGTTCTTATTGTGATAAAATTAAAATCTATCACAATTTTCATCAAAATTAATTAACTTGTGATAAAATAAAAATTTGAAAAATATTTTTGTTATAATAAATGAACATAAAAAAATATAATGATAAAAAATTTTTCATCACAATATTTTATCACAAAATCATGACACCAATTTTTTTGGTGCTATAAAATTATAAATTATGAAAAACTAATTTTGTTACAATAGTAATTTCGTCACTATATTTAATTAATATACAAATTAATATGAAATTATTTTATCATAATAAATAATTATTTATTGTGACAAAATATTTTGTCACAATATAGAAAGGTATCAAATTTTAATGAAAAAAAATTTTCATTAAAATTTTGACACCAAAATTAAAATTAATGAGAAAATAATTTTGACATAACAATGCTTTTGTTATTATTTTTAATTATTAAGATATTAATATAAAATTATTTTATCACAATAAATAATATTTATTCTAAAATAACTTGTCACAATAAGTGAAAAATATATACATATGCCAAATTTTGATATATTAATTTCATTTTTTAATAACATTCAGTATTAAAATTAAACCACAAATTAAATATATAAAATTACTTTTTATTAATATAAAAATTTGTATATTCTTAGCAATGCTAAATAATATAATATAATATATATCTAACAAATTTTTAATACTAAATTAAAATTTTCTAAATAAATTATTGATATTCTTGCTATTTGAAGGTAATATTTTGAATTTTAATTAGACTTTAAATTGTAAATTGATGAATACTATATTTCACCTCTGAATTTGTAATTGAATAAAATAATTTAATGTTTCATATTTTTTATTGCTCTTTTTTAATAGTTTTATTTTGAAAAATTATTCATCAAGTGAGAGTCAACAAGTACTCTAAATACTATAATTTGATGAAATTAAATGATTTAAAATCCATATTATGATAATCAATTGGTTTTCAAAAGATATGAGCAATCATACTTTAAAACTCTGTGCTGGAAAATATCTTGATACACACCCTTCAAATTTAGAATAGACTAATATCTAAAATTGTATTAACCGCCATTATATGTAGAAATTATATATGAGGTCAAGTCATAAATTAGAGGTATGACAAATGGTGACAAATCGATTTTATTATGATATATTTATAATGATAAATTTAATAAGTGTTGTGACAAATTATTCTATAACTAGACACTAAATTTCTTGTCTTGTATAATGTATCAAAGGGAAGACATATAATTAATATCATCAGTTTATATATAATTTAGTATCATAATTATGCTAACTAAAGCAAAATATGACAATTTCAGCAAAACGTAGTAAAACAAGTTCGATTCTTTTTTATCTACATGAATTTGATTCTTATGGTTAGCACTCACAAAAGTAAAGTTAATATTCTCAATTAACATGTATGTGAGTCTGCAATACCTTGATCAGAAAAAAAAAAAAAAAAACCAACAAATTACGGAATACAAATGCATGAAGCTGTTGTTGTTGCCTATTAGTGTCTATGCCATCAAAGCCAGTAGGGAAATAATTTGCTTGTTGAACGGAGAACCTAAAATTCAGCAATAACCACAAAATTTTGCAAATTGAAGCAAACATATGTATGTGGAATACAGAATGTGTTAGGAGGCTTTCTTGGACTAAGCAATAATGTATTGGTTGAAATTGAGAACTAAAGTAATCATATCTTCTTCATTTTCAAAGCTGAAGCAAAGACTAATTATATATTCAAGTTCTGAGGATGACCCTATCACATTTTTGGTATTATATGAGTTAGTTGTGGATAGGGATGAAACTAGTAAGCTAATTTTTTTTTTAATTAATAACAGGAAATTAAAATTAAAGAGACACATCAAGTTAGCTCAACTAAACATAAATTAATTAATTAATGAAAATTGAAAAACATGCACAAATGGCTGCAGCCAGACGTTAGCTGCTCTGATTAAAAAAAAAAAAATCAACAAGTACATATGGTTTAGTCTAATGAAATATTGTCAATGAAAAACGGATTGCAAAAACTAAAATTATGTGGACACGACACAATTTTGTAGTAGAAAAAAATCAACCCAAATGGAATGTGAGTAATGGAGTAAGACTGTCTTTTTTTTTAACTCATATTACTGTTGTCATATTGTCATCCTTTACAGAGACATGCCACTGAATATACATAGCTCTTTAAATATTTTAAATACAAGATGGATCCATAATTGAAAGTACGTATATAGGGCGCCGTCCTTGTGACAATAGCATCCAGCTATACGTGTGTATTAGTGTATGGTAACGGCAACCAATCCAGAAAGAGACCCGTCAATGAGAAGGTATATATTATAGTGATGCGATTCGCCTACTGCCTATTGCCTGTTGCCTAATGGAAAGAAACAAAACGTTACCATATCTTATGGCATGGTTGATAATGGCTCTTCTGATGAATTTTATCAGATGACATGCGTAGCTTAACCTTAACTTAAACCCTTCTTGTGATGTGATTTGATGGTTAAATTGGCAAAATTACACGTACCAATCAAAAAGGCTAATTTAACTCATGCTAATAGTAAGATATATAGTACAAGCCAAGTTTTTGGCTTTTTCCAAAGTAGACGCACAAAGAAAAAGAAGTAACCACAGGACTTTAACGCAATTTTAATATTGATGCCATGACAAAGAGGAATAATTTGCTCTGACTCTATTGAGCCCATATTAAATGCACTCCTAAAAGCTCTGTTTGAAATATAATAATGATGTAGTAAAAAGAAAATTAAATAATTTTTTTATTTTAGTGATAAAATTTTATTATTTAAAATAGATTTTAATTTAATAGAATTTATTATGTCAAATAAATCTATAATAAATTGAAATTATTTAATTTTTCTTAAATACTTTTATTTATTTAAAGTAAGTAAAGGTTAATTGAGTAATTTTATCAAAATTTTCAATTGAACTTAATTTTTTCAAATTTTATAATTTTTAATTTAATTTGACATTCTCAATCATTTTCAAATGAAAATTGAATTTTTTAGATACATTTTGTTTCAAACAACTGAATCACTAAAATAAAAAAATTTATTAAATTTTTTTCAAAATTTGAGTTTTCAAATAAAGTTAAAATAATTTGAGAGGGGTGTAATATTAGGAGGATCTATAAAAAGAGAGGCTCTTTATTGTTTTAAAAATATTTGACATTTTTCTTTCTTTTGAATTTTTTTCTCTTTTTCAAATGCCATTGTGGATCATCTTTTGAATTGGTACTTGTCTTTTTTGCCCCCCTATAGTAATCATTTTACTCTTCTTTAAAGTATATATGACTTTCAGATATATTTTCATTGAATGATTTTGAAATTTTGTTTATTATTTTTAATGAATTTTTATATGTTATTATTTTCTGTACTTTTTTTAGGTAGATTCATGCTATTTAGTAATTTGATTTCCGATTAATAATCCAATATCAAGTATGAAATTTATTTTTGACAATGTATTTATATTTATTGATATTCTGATTAATCTTATAAAGGGACAGAAAGAATAGAAAAATGACTACATTTGACTTCACGTATGATTCAATCTTCAAATTGACATTGGTGCTATTATTTTGAGTATTTATGAATTATCTTGAAATTTTTTTATAAGATTGCAATAATATAAAATCTAAAATCTTGATATTACACTATTTTTCTAATTAATAAGACCTATTTTTTGCTAAAAAACTTATTGGGAGAAGAAATGTAGTTATAATTAGCAAATTAGCTGACTGAAGAATTCTCACCATATACATATATATATATATATATATGTAACTGTATTTAGAACTTAATACTACTTATATAGCATGTTGAAGTGTACGTGTGAAATGGAAGATAAAACTAAAGAAGGGAATCAAGAGAAGAAAAGGAAGTTAGGAAGTAAGAACTAAGAAACCACCAATAGCAACGACAAAAACTAAATGAGATTCCAAATGCATAAGGCTTCAAGTCCTCAACTAATACTGAGAGAGAGGAAATCCACAACATCCCCACCCTAGAGAGAGAGAGAGAGAGAGGCATACAGGTTGGTAGGGCTATTAGGTTTAATAAAAATTTAAGCGTAATCAATGACGACAATATTATATAGAAAAGTATGTACAAATGTGTATCTTAATGCTTTTGCACGAGAGAGAAGAAGCGTGCAGTCTGCTTCCACTCCCTAGAATTGCATGGACCACCTTCTATTTTTTCTGTTCTTTTTTTTTTTTTTTTCTTTGGGAGGAGAGGTGGAGGATTGGTCTAATTACTTTTGTTGTTTTCTACTGCTATTTGCCAAGCTGTAATACGGCCCTGATATTGCCCAAACTATAGGATAATATCCCCATAATCCTGTCATACAGCTTACAATAGGATCCATTAATTCCTTTCATCTTTTTGTGTATTCTAATTATCTCAATAAAATTAGTACTCTTCAATAAGCTGAAACAAATTTGTCAAACATTATGTTCCCATCACCAATAAAAAACAAATAGTTTTCAGAATTGATCAGGGCAGCAAAATTAAAAATCAATTAATTGTTCAATTGTATTAAAGATTAAAAGCTAATCAAAATAAAAAAAAAATCAGTCAAAATTAAAAATTGAATGAAATTGGTTTAACCAAAAATTACATCGTTTTGTAAAAAAAAAATTTTAAAATTTAAATGTTAAAAATATTTTTCATTATTTTATCATATTATATATTTATAATTTTTAAATATTTTTATATAAATTTTAAAAGATTACAAAAATTCAAAATATTTATTTAATTGGATTGAGTAAATTGAAAACTAATTCGTTAACCGGTTGAATCCTTAATTCAGCTTTAAGAACATTGAAAATAAATTCAACCATTGAGATGAAAGGGGTAGTCACATGTACAGCTTCAGTTTTGGTTAATATTACTATGAGGTGTTACCATCAGCCTCTTTGATTATGTTTGTGGTTGTTTTATGGGATCGGCTGCCACTCTTTGCACTGTCATTGTTACTGCCTTGGCTGTGTCATCATAAGCCATATGAAAGTTCAGCCGTACATAGCTACCCTGCTTTTCTTGCTTTTCTTTCTTTGATTCTTCTTTTTCTTCCTTCATCTTCCACAGTTACTGCTACCTACTGCTGTATGCTTCTCTTATCTTATTTTATCCTTCTCTTGTATCATATACGTCTAGTTGTTTCTGCATGGGAAATTCCCACATCCCATCCCACCCCCCCTCTCTCTCTCTCTCTCTCTCTCTCTCTCTCTCTCTATATATATATATATATATATATATATATATGTATATAATCAACCTGAGAAGAAGATAGTAAAGGAAAACAAGAAAAGTGTTTGTGGGGCTGATGAGTGGACAATTTTTCTGACACAAATTTCTGACTCATCACCTGCTGGATGGATGAAATGTGAGTAAGGGTTTTTTTTTTTTTTTTGGTGGTGGGCGGTGCTCAATTTTTGTTCTCCCCCACATTCAATGCTGATTGCTGCTCTAAGGTTACAACGCCATATTTTTCAAAGCCCAGCTGTCCATTTCCTTTTTCCACATCTCCTTCCTTTTGTCTTCAGTACTCCCCTTTCTTCTCTTTTCTTTTTCACTCTTCCCTAACTATCTTGCCTGCACCTTTCTCGCTTTTATTTTTTTTTTTTGTTTTTAAAAACAAAAGTTAATTTCGGTTTCTTCTTGGAATAATTGATTTAAAAACATGAAACATGTGAACCATATGGAACATATATATGTAGTAGTGGAGAGAATCCTTTCACAGATATATCTCCTATTGCTTCTATAATTTGTGCTTGGGCTAAATGACAAAATAACTAAGCTTCCTTTCATCTTTTTTTTCTTTTCTTAAATTAAGGGCGAAAAAAGAAAAGGAAAGAAATTCTGACCATTTAATTAGCAGTATGCTAGCAATTAATACGTGCATAAAACAAACAAATAAGTAGTGCATGATGCAAATATTGGAGTTATGATAAGTGTGATCCCAAGGTCCCCTCCCCTCCCCTCAATGCAAGACTTGTCACATATATAGTGCTGGTGGGCGAGTGGGTTCATGGGTTGTCCCAGTACTTAACAATTTCGGATTTATAACTTAAGCCTGAAATATTGCTATGTGGTACCACCCTACACTAAATGACAGATTAATGCCATTCTTCCTCCTACTTGTCCATCTATGTAGTCTCTGCTCTTGTAAATCAAGTCTTTGTTTTCCTTCTTTTCCATCTTACACGAATAAAGAAAGAAAACAAAAGTTGCAAACCACACCTAATTAACATGAGATCAATGGTCTAGCTGCAAGCAATTCTTGGTTAATGCCAATCGTTTTGCTGAGTTTTATTATACCACCTCAAACCAATTGCGCTCTCGTAATAATTACACTAAACTTTGATTGTTATAACAATCATGGGCCGATTTAGACACTATAATAGTTCCTACTGACCCATATTAACAGCCAATTACTATGATTTTTTTAAGCCTAAATCGATTACACATCGCATAATAATTTTTTTTTTAATTTATTCACTACTTTTAAATTTTTGGCTTCTTCATCACTCCACCTCACTTTCTCTCTTTTTTTCCTCTCACAAATCAATCCACCTCACTCTTTCTCTCTCTCTCTCTTCTCACAAATCAACTTATTAAGATGAATCTTCTTGGTATGAAAAAAATCATTGGTCTATTAAATGATTTTAAATTGTAATTTGCCTTGAACAACTCCTTTTTTTCTTGGAATAATTTTTTAAAAATGTCTCTTTTCTTCTTGACATAGTTCTTTTTTTATATAAAAAAAAAATAAATGGGTTTGTGAATATGCTAATTTAGAGAATTTATAATTGTATTTTCGATAATATGTTACATAAATTGCTTTCTTGTGCATTAAACGATTTGACAAGGTTAGTATAACATTTATCAATTGTATATGTTGTCAATCAATTTTTCTTATTGCTAAATGTCTTATGGAATTTAAAAAAAAAAGGCTTGAAAAATTGCACATATTTAGTATGCTCAATCTTAAGGTATGTTGATATTATATTTTGAAGTTTGAATGATAATTTTATTTATTTTTTTTAGCATTTGATGTTATTCTTTAGGTACATTATGTTTTTTTCAGCTTTAATTATTGTTAGTATATTTTAGACATTATTTTGTTATTTTCTTTTGAATAATATATTTTTAATGTATTCCGATGAAGTAAAGTTTGTTCTCCCTAAAATCTTTTTGTAATCTTGCCTCTGATAATAACTTCAAATTTAAACAAGAGTTATTAGAAAGGCGATACTCAAATAATGGTTATAATATAGAGTAAATTTTAAAGTGATGTATATGTTATTATATCATTATTAAAATAAAAATTATTGAAAATAATAAATAATTATTGATGAAATTAATATATGTTACTATAGTGTTTAGCCAATTATATATCATGCCGATCATGATGTGACTGTGGGCCTTGAGGGACTTGGACTGTCTCTCTATATTGGACTAAAAAATATGTGTACGTTAAGATGGAGCGCATCGTAGGCCCAAATCAACTTTCTCGAAATGAAAAATAATACAGTAGTTTGCAGATCTCCATTTATATTTTTAATTTCAATTTCAATAGGAAAAAAAAAAATCGTAGCGTGCTCTATATCATTTTTCTGAATCGTTGAGGGATTGATGTACTTGAAAATCCAAGTTGGCAGAAAGAGGCGTGAAAGATTTGACGTATTATCTGGACCTGAAAAGCTGAAAGCTGTACATACATGCATAGTCGACATCTATGGAGTAGATAACAAATAAAGATGCCGCTAAGGGACCTGGATTAATTGAATATATTTATAGAAATTGAACCTAACAAGTGCATGCGTGAATCTATTCCAATGAATATATTCTTGGACACAAATGCGAATCGACAACATATTCATAGAATATATTTAAGGGTAAGATTATGGTTATTATTATTGTTATTATAATATGTAGAAATTTAATTGATAAAAATATATACATTTACACTATTACATAAGACAGCAGGCGTTAACGTTGTCATCATTGAACATGTTGCTGACCTTGTCATCTCCCCGGTGAGTGACAGGAATGTTCCCATACCTTTCCCCAACATTATAGCCATGCTTGTAGTAATTGTAGCTTTCTTTGAATTCGTTGGTGGTGTCTTTGAAATAGTGATTAGCAGAAGTGAAGTATAATGGCGGATTCGGGTAGGGCCAGAACTCTGCTCTCTTTCCAGCCCTCCTCACCGCCTTTAGCACCTTATTTCGATCGACGTACCCCACCACCGTTACCTTTTCCATATCTAGGTCAACTTCCACTGAATCAACACCTAATTGATCCATGACAGATTATTAATTAATTACCATCTTAATTAATTGAATTAATATATACTAATATTGTAATGCCTGCATACCTCTAAGTTTGTGAATTGCATTTTTCACAACTCTCTCACAACCAGAGCAACACATCCTCACTTTGAGCTCCACAGTCTGTATGAAAGGAAACGTGCACATAGGTTTATTCTTTCCAAATACTTTGTGCTTTCATTATATAATTAAACCAAAGGGATAAGAAAAGACAAGTTTAGGTTGTTTTAATTCTTCAACTTGCGGTTCTGAAAGATATATGTCTTTTTCTTAATATTCTAACATATGAAACAGGATATTAAAAAGAAAAAAACCTTGAATATATCCATTCTGAACATTTCTCTTAAAATTTGATTTATTTATTTTCTTGATTCAAAGAATTAGATACGATTATATTGCACATGGATCATACTATATATTATAAGAATTTTCCTCTTCTCCAACTCTTATTTGGGTACTCAAATTTCATATATATATATATATATATTTGTAAATGACCGGATTCTGACTCTGTCCCTATATAAACTAAAGTTTATTTTTGAAAAATTATTGAGGCCTATATTTTATTATTATCAATTTTATTTTTTATCATAAAATAAAATACACGGTTGTAAATAAAAATTACGGTTTATTAAATTTTTAGGAGACATGTGATAGTTAAAATTATTTAGTGATGCAATTATTAAATTTCAAATTTAGACTTAAGTGATATATTCCAACTGATGCGAAATTAGCTAACACGTTCGATTAGATTATAGATATGCTACATATTGGTTTGATTTGATTTTTTTTTTTTTTAAAAAAAATTCTTATAAATTGGTTGGATTGAGAATTTAACCCTCTAACTACCCTATTCTATTCCATATGTTTAAAAGGTAGATGCAGGAGACTCATCATACCAAATTACTTGATATAATGAAAGCATAATGTATTGGATTGAAAATTCATATTTATAAATATTAGGTTTAAAAATAATACTAGTTTCTTGTCACGTGTTTGTAATAGTAATAATTAAAAAAAAAAAAAAAAGGGCTACATCCATGTACGTAATATGAAGCAGCTGATATATAGAGGGGGAGGAGACGTTATATTACATTTTCTAGCTAGCTACTTTAGAAAGAACAAGAGGAAAACATATAGAACAGTGGAGCATGACTATATATTGGCTAGCCACAGGAATTAAGGGAGAGTCATCAACTTATATTCATGCTACTTTAATTTCTCCTAGATTTAATTAACATGCCAAGTTGAAATGAAAACTGAATATATGTTTATAGATAAGGTGAAAATTGATGGTTGAACCAAAAAATAATCACAAAACCACCAGTTGATCAAGATAAATATGTGCATGAAAGCGAACCTGCAAAGAAAGCGGTCGCCCCTTTGGCATGTTGTTGTAGTTGATGTTTATGTGGTCGTCTCGAAAGTGAAAGTAACAGTAAGCAATGGCAGATATGATAGATTTGAAAGCTCTTTGTAAGATGGTAGCCATGGCAGTTGCAGGGTTCCCTTCAATATATAATTAGACCAATTTGAAGCAGATAACAAAGACAATCCCAGACCCGGAAGATATTCCTGTGTGGCAGGAGGATATTGGCATCGCTTCCTAAGTTCTATTCCATTCCACGTGTGTAATATATTCCAAAGCAAATGCTGTTGTCTTGTCCAATCCTACGCCAAGGGAGCAGTTTTCCTGTGTTTAAATTCGTTGGACGTGTATATATACAACATTACATGTATTAATTATAGAATTAAATAAAACCCTTCTCTTTAAGGGAGGGAATGGTATATATCTAAACCTTCACACTTGTATTACTTAATTCTTCATGAAGTGGGTCAAGATAACATGCTGACACCCACGAGAAGGGAATATCATTTCTTCATCTCCATAAACATGTATGTTTGGAATAAATCATAGGGAAGAAAATTTTAGTTTTTGAATTGATAAAATTATCACTAAAAATTTTATTGTTCAAGGGAATGACAATAATTGTCTCCTTAAACTTAAAAAATTGTCCCCTATAGTTTAGGGGATGACTAAAATTGTTTCCATCTATTGTCCCTCTAGGTCCCATCCCCAAAGATATAGAGAACAATTATGTGAAGTTATTCCAATAAATAGGGACAATTACCATCACCAAAAATAAGGATACAATTGTCGTCTCCTAAATTTTTTGAGATATTTGTCGCCCTCTAAATTTTTTGGGATGCTTATTGTCTCTGAACTTTTGGAGACATTTATTGTCCTAAACTTTTGAGAATGCTTATTGCTTCGCTTTTGAGAATATTGCCTTTATTTATCATCCCTAGACTTTTGAGAACATTCATTATCTTGATCTTTTGGGGACACTCATCATTTTTATAATTTTAGGGATGCTTATCATCCTAAGTTTTTGAAGACATTTATCATATTTTTTCTTTTCAAGTCACCTGTTGTCCTTTTTTTTTTGAAGACAACTGTTGTCCTTTAAATTTTAGAGATGAAAGTAGATTCATGATCATAATAAAAAAATATAAAAATATCATTTAATTAGAAAAAAAAAGGCATTAAAGAGAATTTGACAATTTAATAAAAATTAAAAAAAATCACAAGAAATATTCTTAATGGATAATAAATTAAGATAAAAACTGAATTGCATTGATCACTAATATAAATTGTATAAGTCAATTATTACAAGATAGTTGTATTTTTATTTCTTTAAATACGTTGAAAATAATACAAGATAAAATTCTATTATAATATTGTACAATCATTAACACAAACCGATCTTTGTGCTCCACGAACAAATCAAAGAACTTAATTGTAACCGAATAATTAGAAGAAGAGTTGGTCTCCTTTCCTTTGCATAAAATCCAACGATCATTCTACAGCCTTTTTGTCATGCTTGGCAATGGCACATACTAATATGACACCAGTGTAAGGTAATAAGTAATTCCGTCATATTCATATACCATCAATTATACATAAATATAGTGATTCAATGCTTTACTCTATCTCCAAAATTTTTAAAACATGTTTCTGCATAATCTCGAAAATCATCCCTATATATAAATACAATCACAGCATTTTATTTTATTTTTATATTTATCGTTGAATGACTTTCATTAGTACATATGATCCTGCATACTTACACGATCATAGGACTAAGGAAACCGCCGTACTCGTCTTCCAAGGATTGGAGAAGATCCCAGTGGAAGATTGTTACAAAGAATTGCGGGCCTGCATGTATATTATGACATAACATGAATATCGTTGATTCATTGCACTTGATCATAGTAAATTAAATTAAAAGATGATGAGTTTGAATCATAACCGTTAGCTAAAAGCTCATTGATGAGGATGTTGTAGTAATTATTCCTTCCTTATTCAGACCTCCACTTAGCTTCCCTTCTGAAATTGTATAAATTGCTAATTAGGTCTCACTGTTGAAAATAGCAACAGTTGTAACTGAAACATATAGGTGCAACTGATGATAGCAAATTTCTTTTTCTTTTTCTTTTTCTTTTCTTTTTTAGAGAAAGATAATAGAAAATTTGAACCCATCTTACTTAATAATATTTTAGACCATGAGATTGAGAATCTATTAAGCATCCGAATCCATCTCTTTCATAATTTTAATATCTTACTGCAACATATATTTATAATTGGTAATTAGTTAATAAAAATGTGACAAATAAGCCTCTAAACAGTAAACACTTTTATGTTAATTTCCAATATCCTGCATTAAATTAGAGTCCAAAAACTCTATAGATATTCTATATTTTGCTCCCAATGTTTGTACCTTATAACGATGATATTAATCTTCAGCCACGTCTCCATTGCTATAATCCAGTATCTTACCTGTAATTTGACCACCAACAATATTTCTCAAGAAAAATTCAGTAATACTCAAAGTATGGTATTCATGCATAATATATCGTATGAGTATTTATATAATTAATTAATTATCATATATAACAAATATGAGGAGCTAGACCTAGACCATCCAAGGAGAAAGCTAACTAACACACAAAAACAGAACAGAAGAAAGAATACCTTTATAAAGTATAGTTAAATGGCAACTAATGGCTTTAGGTAATATTTGATTCCCTATGGCCGAGCTAAATAGCAAGCTGCTGAATATAATAAAGAAGGGATCCATCGATACTTATCAAATTTGGTACATTAGTTTTGTTTGCTGTCATCAATTTATGATTTATTTTTTGAGAGGAAAGTTTATAATTAAAACCTCTCTGTTAATAAATTGGATTATGGTTTATTGTTTGAACTTTGAACATGGCAGATATGATATGATAATTGATTGTATCATAGAACTCTGATTTCCCTAAAATTTTTAAGAGGTCACTGCCTTTTTAGCCACACTATATCTTTCATGGCTCTAGGTCTAGCTTGGGATTATTTAAGTATAAACGTGACGTTACATCATATATGGATGATCTATATAGTCAAAAAGAGAGAGAGAGAGAGACCTGGATATTTATGAGTGAAAGTGTCCCATATGTTTAATCGTCTTCCACCCTCGCTGCACTTTCATACTGAGGCAAAATTTATACCCAAAAATAAAACCTTCCAAGAATTTTCTACAATGAAGCTATTCGGTGTCGTAGTTTGATGTTGTTGCTATACTACTCACTGAATAGGAGGAGGCTTGACAAAATATAGCTTTGTATCGCCACATTCGGTTTGATAGCTAAGACTGCCCTTGTTAAGGTCTTAGGTAGCAACAAAAATATAAAAACAAGAATGCTGCTTAACAGAAGCTGAGATTGACTAAACTCCCAAAACTTGTTCCTCAAATCATAATACCATAACCATAATACTATACAATATTAAACTCAACTCTCAAAAAGAAAAGAACCAAAATTATCAAATTTCGCACTACTTTGTAAAATCTAAGCTCACTAAACTATTTATTGTAACTAAACATACCATCCATTGAAGATAACATAGAGAGTAAAACAAAGAAAAAATCACTAGGGCAAGTTTCCCATAACGGACAATTTGCAACTCTCCAAATTCTAAACCAAAAGCACACAAATCATGAATAACCAAAAAAAATAATCGTAGTAAACCAATTGGAGGAGGAGAGAGTAACACAAACCAAGAACAAAAAATGTACACAGGAAATGGACTTAAGAACTCAAATTAGGAGAACTGCAAATGTCGTGGGTTAGTAATGCAAAAGGAATCTGGTGTGATTTCATTTTAGCTTTCATTTCAGTTCTATCATTATAATTCCCATTAAAAATTTATCATATATTTTGAAAATTAGTTCTCTACTTCAAAATCAAACTTTTTTTGTTGACAATTCTCTCCATGAAATACCTGATTTGTAAAGAAGAAAGTCAGTAGAAGAGTTTTGAAGTGAGAACCATCAACATAAGCATTTGTTAAGACAATGATCTTATGGAAATGTAAAGCCTCTTTTTTGAAGTATTCTTCCTGAAACCACATTGCAAACTGTTCCTATTATGCCAATGGGACAGCAATTAGCATCTCCATGGCAGAGACATTAAGAAGAATAATAGACTCTATTAAGAAGAAAAAATGCAGAAGAATTTCATTCCTAAAGCATATGATCACAATCAATTTTCAGAGTCTCTATGAGATCACATCATTCCCAAAACATATGAACACATCTACAAAGGGCATCACGTCCTTCATTTCTTTCTCTCCCGTGTTTACTAGAACGGGTACTGCTAGAATAGAAGCAAGAATTCGCATGATTGATCTACCACATATATGATTGGAGATCTTAATAACAATATAGATTGTGGAATGGATAGTCTAGATGAGGAGAAATCGAAAAGAATGAGGGTATAACAAATGAAAAGCTCAACTGAATAGCCAGCAAGCAAGAAAGTGGATAGTTTCAAAATATAATGGAGAGAGATAAAGAAAAAGAAAAGATTAGGCTTATCATTTTAGACCCAGATTTCATGTCGTCCTCTGTTTCGGATTTCTCCTAGTTTTAGGGACTATTTATTTTTAATCGTCACCTAATCTTGTAGATAGGAGATAACTATAATAAACGTCTCTTATTCAATTAAAGTCAATGTCTTTGAGGACATTAAACATTAATCGTCTCCAAATTTCGTCCCCTTAGATCATACGTTTAAAGTTTTTGTATATATATATTAAGGATAGTGGCAGAATCAGAAATTTATTTTAGAGGGACTCATTTATTATTAAATATACAAAATTTTCGATGCAATTAAATATTAACAATTAAAGTATCAAAACGATAAGTATAAGTATTTACCAAATCAAAAAGTGACTATCAATTGACACTTGAATTGTTGGTACTAGTCGTGTGGCTAAGAGAAGCCAAGTCCATCCTGCAGGTTTGCATATGTTGAAAAAGTTATAAAATTTGCTCATTTTCAATTGTTGCGAAAATCTCTTTTTTAATGTGTACAACTAAACTGTCATTTATCAATGCGTCTCTCATTCTATCATGTAAGTTAGTCTTGACAATTTTCATTGCATAAAAAACCCTTTTAACGGAAGCAGTTGCAACGAGTAAAACCAATGTCAACTCGATCAGACGACAAACTAATGAAGAAATTACATTTTTACTAGTTTGAACCATCTTGTGAGCAAGACTTCATAAATCTCTAATTGTAGAAAATTGAGGATCGTGCCGCACATTATGAATATAAGTTTGAAGTTACTACTTAAGCATTAAATGATTAGTCATTGAAAAGTCTGCTGGATATAATTCAATAAGATGAAATAGCTTACGAAAGTCAAATTGAGAGAAAATCTCTTAATCAAGACATGCTATGCAAATAAGTAACTCTGTATTTACTTCTGAGAAATGATTATTCATCTCTTGTATAATTAAATCAACAACTGATATTATAACAATGATAGAATTAATAAGCAAGAAAAATCTTTTGGCAAATATAATGAAACAGAATTTATAGAGATAATACCTGATAAAAAATTTCCACACGATAATGATGAAAATTGGTAATGGTTTGCCCTTTACGCCTACCATGACCACGAGTGACATATTATCTTCCATATTAAGCACTGTGATCATATTCTTCTCACAAAATGTGTTGATCTAAAAGTATCTCTCATCCCTCCTTCCTAGAGTCTTGTAGTTGAAATTTCACAGTATCAATCAAATTTATGGCTTGTATAATAATTTGATCCTTTTATTGTTAGACAAGTGACAACTCATGTGTGATTCCTAGTAAATACCTCATTAAGTGCAATACAAAAACAAACTGATAATTTTTCATCCTATCAATCAAACCCATAACAACACCTTTATTATCATTATAAGCACCATCATCAAGTATATTTCTCAACACTTTTATCACTGAATTCCTCATAAAGGATAAATAGAGTAATGTCACGTAGTGTGTTCCCCAATGAGTATCCTTTAGTCTTATTAAACTAGTTTCTTGATTTTTGCCTTTCCCACTAGTAATCTCTCCATTCTTTAACAAAGTAACCTATTTATCATGTTCAATCTGCCTAAGTTGATCTTCCTTTTACATGATGCTCCAGTCATATTCACAATCGTAGTAACACAGCCAAAAAACTCACTCACAATGGAGTTTCCCTTGACAAGAATAATAATAACTAATTGGAGTTGATGAGAAAAATAATGGACATACCTTGCATATGGATTTTCTTCAATATGAAGGCCTTTAATCCATTAAACTCGCCCCGCATATTTGAGGCCCCATCATATTCTTGACCTCTTAATCTGGATAATAATAATCAATGTTTAACAAATAATGCATCAATAGCATTACTTAAAGAAATAAAGATAGTGTCGTGCATATGCACCATAGCAAGAAACCTTTCAATAACAAGTTCATATTTATTTACATATCTTAAAACAATTGTCATTTGCTCCTTCATTGAAATATCTCAAGACTCATTAACTAAAAGAGAAAAACATTGTCTCTAATATCATTGATGATGACAAATGTGATCTTCGCGACACAAGCATGTGCTAGTTCTTTTTGAAGTTTTGCAAAAGTCATTTGATTATTTTCAGGAGCATTTTCATTGACTGTCTTAGAAATCTCTTCATTTCATTGACTATACCATTCAAATAACTCAAGAAAATTGTTTTGTTTAAAGAACTAGTTGATTCATTATGTCCATAAAAAGGTAAACCTTACTTTAAAAGGAAGTGTATCACATCCAACATCTCCATTAAATGGGTGCGATAAGCAACCTCCATCTCGCGCCTCTGTGATTTTACCTTATTTGCCAAATTATGCCTTTGATCTTGAAAAAACTCAAACTATATTCTAGTATCATTGTGACAACTATTCAAACAACCAATATGTTCATTGAATTTTTCTAATGCCTTTTTCTAGTTGTTGAACCTCGTTTTGATAAAGGCATACTCTACAAACCAACCACTTTATTTGGACTTTTTATATGTTATATTCTAATTATACAAACTTTTTAAACCAACCATCTTGAAACTTCTCACTTGTTTACCAAACTGAGTTTTTGGATAATTATAGCCAATTAGTTGACAAAGTTCCCTAGTCAAGTACTCTCTTCAAATTAGATCTCTAATAGCAATATCAAACTCCTCAATTGGTTTACGCAATCCTGGATCACTAATAACATCATCTAAATTGAATTCCATAGGAAGTTGTTTTCTACTACTACTCCTTTTAGAAACATTAGGCTCATGTGAAAACTCAATACTACAAATTCATTTAAAATATTTTTCCATATTCTACCATAGATAAATAATTAAAATAAATTCATATTACTTAATCATAATTGACAAAATAATAAATTTCCAATCGGAATTCATAATTTAGAAATCAATAAAATTTTCAATTCAATTCAAACACATTTTTTATTTAATTTTTATATTTCTAATACACAATAAATTTACAATAAATTATTTAATATATTTTTAATAAAATTTCTATTTTACTATAACTTCACAATATTTTTAATTCGCAATAAATTAACAATAAATCAATTAGAATTTATAATTCATAATATATTTTTAATTTAAAATTTCTATTTCTAATTTATAATAAATTCACAATATACTTTTAATTTAAATTTTCTAATTCACAATATTTAAATTCACAATAAATTTTTTATTTCTTTTTACTAATTCACAATTCACAGTATACTTTAATCTAAATTTTCTATCTGTAATTTAAATTAGAGTTTCTAATTCACAATATATTTTAATTTTAATTTTCTATTTACAAATTAGGGTTTTTATTTCAAATTCAATCAATTCATAATTTTTAAGAAATATGAAAGCAAAAAAGTGAGTGTCATATTTTTCATGTAAAATTAAGTGAATTAAAATATAAAAATCTGAGAAAAATGAAAATTTTAAAAAGAAAGGTTAGAACTCATCTTTAATTAAAAAACAAATTCTTCAAATCCTTAATATTGTAGCCTAAAAGACTGATGAAAAATAAAATTTTGAAAACTAATTTAAATTATTTTTGAAGAAAAAGGAAAAAATTGAATGAGAAATTTTGAATTGAGGGAGAAGGGATTTAGAATGAGAGAGAAAACTGTGTGTTTTTTAGTTTGGAGAGGGGGGACGCGTCCTAAAACAGGTCTTTGCCCCTCTCCCCTTTTTGTCACTTACTCAAAACAACAGTAGCAAAAAATTTTTTATTATCCACTCAAAACGGTGTCGTTTTGAGAGAGTGAGGAAAACAAAAAAAATATATATATTGTTTTAGGGAGGGGACCATCTTCTTCCTTACTCCTTTGTTCTGTTGCTGATTAAGGATTGTATTTAATATATGTTATTATATAAATAAATTATTATATTACCTTTAATTAATTATTTTCATAAAGTATTGTACACCTACAAAAAACAATTATTACAAAGAGAGAAAGGGTAAAATGTGAAAAAAATTAATTAATGTTCATAGATAATTATAAACATTACGTATTAAGAGAAAAATTTTTCTCTAAAATGACATCTAATTTAGAACTGAAGGAGTAATTTTTGTAGTGTATTAATTAAAAGTTTAAATTTTCTTATCAAAATTTATATTTTTAAATAAAAGATTAAATTATTTTAAATATATAGTATTTTAAAATAAAAAATTATAATAAAATTTAATTTTTAAATTTTTTAAATCGAAGTTTTATATTCTAATGCTTCACATTGGATATGTATATATTTTTTATAATATGTATTTATATATAGTTGAAATAAAAAAAATTAGAAGCTTTTAAAATTTTTAGCAATCGCTATTCGAATTTTTTATTTTAAAGTTCTGAAATTAATTTTATTTTTATTGAGTTATATATATATATATATATATATATATATATATATATATATATATATATATATATATATATAAGACTTCGGCATTAAGGAAAAGATGCAAAGTGCACAATATATTCTTAAAATCATTCTTTGTTTTTTCCAGTATCTTTGAAAAATATAACTACTAGAACAGCCCCATCTATCAAAACATAGTAGCTTATAGGCATTATAGTTTTTTTTTTTTTCAAAAAAAAAGCTTATGGCAGTATCGATTAGCCATAGCCGGCCTTTAGGCTTTCGGAAAAAAGAACCTCATTGGGTCTCTCTCTCTCTCTCTGTACACACTAATTTTGTATAACATGTTACATATGAATTATCTTTTTTTAATAAATAAATCATTATTTTTATTCGTTTTTTACCCAAAAATATTTAATATTTTCTTTTCTTTTAATTTTTGTCTATAATAAAATTCTTCAAAAATTTTTATATTAAAATCTATTTTATATAAGTATTTTTTATTAATAAAAAGTAAAATCAAAAACTTTCTTAATTAATAAAATTATAAAATAATATGTCATTATAAATGTTTATCATATTTTAAAATAAATATAGCCTGCTCTCTCTATATATGCCTAAAAGAGCACAGGCATAACGTATATTATATACATAATGGAAGGGAATGTATGTGTTTAGAATAATTTATGCTAATAAATTAGTTTATAGTGAGTAGATATATTAATCCACTTTAATTGTCTTCCTTACTTTAATTGTCGTCGTAGTGGACACTGAACATCGCATAGTATTTTATTTTATTTTTAATTTAAAGTATTTAAAGACGTTTTTGTTCTTATCCACATAATCAGTACTAGTGAGTTGCAGCTGTGGTAGCATCCCTTTAAGGCTGAATTATCCCAATCAAAGCAACATAACCAAACCAAGCATGACAACCATAACAACGGGATGCACAATCAACAAAGAGCTAAACCCACGACAAAGTTTGAGAGGAAATATATATATATATATATATATATATATATATATATATATATATATATATATATATATATATATATATATATTTAA
>CATIWR010153303.1:0-14457 GCA_949677035.1 Omphalea diandra
ATTATGCTCTATTACATGTATATATGATTGAATTGTTACATGTTACATGGGAATACAGGCCAAGTGAGAATCAAATGCTCTTAACGATTACTTGGCATATCATTTGTGAATAAGCACTTACATATGAAACTAAAAGGGGCATTGTGACTGACTTGTCAAACATTTGCAAATTACAGGAAAATGGACCAATAGGTCCCAAATCATATGTTACATGAATCACATGAATATCCCGGGAGCAATGTTTGCCTTGCTCGATCACGACAAAAGCAAAGCTATTGCATTTGGACTTGCATAGTCAATTGTTATACTTGCAATGCATCTTGATGATATTTGATTATAAATTATGCCATAAGAATTTGATTATTATTTTTATTCACTAAGTCGCGACTCACCAAATCATAATTATTTTTCAGATACTGAAGCATAGAGTTTGGACATTTTAGTGCATAAAGTCTTGCATAGAGATACATAGAACACAGGTCATCGACTGAATTCCAACTCTCTCTGCTTTCGTCATATGCATACATTTGATAGGAACTAGTTATGGTCACTGGTCCTGACATTAGTTAACACATGTGTATATTAAATGCATATGGGATTATATATGTATGATGGATAAACCTTAATGTGTATGCATTTCTAAACGTGAAATGCCATGATTTGCAATTGAAGATGATAGTTATAGTTGGTGGTATCAGAGGGTTCAATCACACGTGGGCTAGACGTGCAAATCCCAGTGTGTGATGACATTGCTGGGCCGACGGGCAAATCCCAGATGTTGAGTGCTCTGATAGGTACCAGCAGTAGCCACATTTTGACGTTACAATTTGTGGTATCAAAGCTGATTTACAAATGATAATAATGGATGTCACAGTTATTAGTTTGAAAAATGAATTTAGATGTTACAATTTTGGTATTAGAGAGGGCTCAAGCATACGCGGGGCAGACGTGCAAATCCCAGTGTGTATGACATTGCGGGGCTGACGGGCAAATCTCGGATGTTGAGTGCTCTAATAGGTACCGATTGTAGCATTATAGATTATGGTAGAAAAAAAAAGTATTAGTATTAGAGCACCATGATTTGTAAGCACAAATGGTTGTTACAGTTATTGGTATCAGAGCAAATATGAATACGGTCGTTATAGTCAGTGGTATCAGAGCAGAGATATGTTCCATAGGGACATGCATATGAACATGACATGACTTTTGCACTATTTGCATTATCATATGACATAGTCTTATTTGTCTAGGTCCCATGGCTCACTAAGGAGAAAGGAGTCAGCCAAATTGCATTCCATATAAGCATCATGCCAATCATTATGAGATCAAACTGCTGATAGAGTTAGATCTCTTACACATGCTCATGCATAACACATATCTTATGGGTAGCCACAACATAGAATCAGTGAACCAATAGTGCAGGGTCAAGAAATTCAAAGAGAGACATGGTATGATAGACTAAGAAAGGGAGCAGTTGACTTCAATGGTACCACAGATCCATCAGTGACAAAGACATGGTTAAAATGAACACAAAGAGTTTTGAATTTGTTGAAATGCACACCAGAAGAAAAGTTTCATTATGCAATATCGCTATTATAAGGGGATGTATATGATTGGTGGGAAACCATCCCAGGGAGTAATGCCCAGCCTCTAGTGATTACATGGGATGACTTCCTTCGTGAGTTCAATAACAATTACATGCCATAAATATATAAATATGATAAGAGAATAGAGTTTTTGAACCTACAATAGGGGCAAATGACTATAGCTGAATATGAGGTGAAATTCAATCAATTATCTCATTAAGCATCATTTATGGTAACCACTGATAGAGACAAATGTCAACAATTTGAAGAGGGACTGAGATATGAGATCATACTAAAATGACATTGCAATAGGCCAGAACTTAAAAATTCACCATATTTTGTGTATATGATATTAGCCTAAAATTCGAATATGTTGTCCCATTATATGTCTAGTTTGTTTGAAAAAAAAAATCAAACTATTTGGATAAGTATATCGAGAGTTATTATTGTGACAGTGTAGCAAGCTCAGGCTGCCATATAAGGAAAATATGACACTAGGTACACTTGCATAAATCATGCCATTACTGCATACTAAACATTCATAATCATTTTGATATACTTATAATAATGTATGTATCAAATGTTAGGATCTCCATACATTGAATAAGCCTTACCGTAAAGGTTGGTAACATCAAAAGGTGAGTAGAAACAGTAATTGGATTCAATGTGTGTGAGTAAAAATCATAATTGGATTCAATGGCTATATGTGATAATTGTATGATATGATTATGTTCTATTACATGTATATATGATTGAATTGTTATATGATACTCAAAAATATAAGTCAAGTGAGAATGATTGTGTTGTTACATGTTACATGGGAATAATATGATTATGCTCTATTACATGTATATATGATTGAATTGTTACATGTTACATCGGAGTACAGGCCAAGTGAGAATCAAATGCTCTTAATGATTACTTGGCATATCATTTGTGAATAAGCACTTGCATATGGAACTAAAAGAGGCATTGTGACCGACTTGTCAAACACTTGCAAATTATAGGAAGATGGACCAATAGGTCCCAAATCATATGTTACATTAATCACATGAATATCTCGGGAGCAATGTTTGCCTTGCTTGGTCACGACAAAAACAAAGCTATTGCATTTGCACTTGCATAGTCAATTGTTATACTTGCAATGTATCTTGATGATATTTGATTATAGATTATGCCATGAGAATTTGTTTATTGTTTTTATTCACTAATTTGCGACTCATCAAATCACAATTATTTTTCAGATACTGAAGCATAGAGTTTGGACATTTTGGTGCATAAAGTCTTGCATAGAGACACATAGAACACAAGTCGTCGGTTGAATTCCAACTCTCTCTCCTTGTGTCATATGCATACATTTGATATATGCATACATTTGATAGGAACTAGTTATGGTCACTGGTCCTGACATTAGTTAACACATGTGTACATTAAATACATATGGGATTATATATGTATGATGAATAAACCTTCATGTGTATGCATTTTCGAATGTGAAATGCCATGATTTGCAACTGAAGACGATAGTTATAGTTGGTGGTATTAAAGGGTTCAAGCACACACAGGGCAGACGTGCAAATCCCGGTGTGTATGACATCGCGGGGCCGACGGGCAAATCCTGGATGTTGAGTGCTCTAATAGGTACCAGCTGTAGCCATGTTGTGACATTACAATTTGTGGCATGAAAGCTGATTTACAAATGAGAATAATGGATGTCACACTCATTAGTTTGACAAATGAATTTAGATGTTATAGTTTGGGTATCAGAGAGGGCTCAAGCATACGTGGGGCAGACGTGCAAATCTCGAATGTTGAGTGCTTTGATAGGTACCGATTGCAGCATTACAGATTGTGGTAGAAAAAAAAATATTAGTATCAGGGCAGCATGATTTGTAAACACAAATGGTCGTTATAGTTATTGGTATCAAAGCAAATATGAATACAGTTGTTACACCTCTACTGTGAATGCCTTGGGTTTTGTTCGAACTAATGGAATCTTGCTTATGACTCCATTCTTTTATTGATCATAAGAGGATTGAAGGGATAGGGATCATACATTTGGTACTAACCCCTAATCAATGCATGAGATTGGACCAACATGAGGTCTTTTAAGGCCTTATGCAATTTCAAAGCCCTTAATCCAAAATGGTGGTCATAAGGGGACCAAAAGTGGGATAATACATTATTACTACCCTTAGGGAATGCAGAGTCACCACCTAACTTTGGTTAGACAAGAATCTAGGAAAGACAAAATCTGAACCTAATCTAAGTCAATTAGAAGGCCTATTTCATCTTCACCCCATCAGAGATTGGGTTTGAAAATTGGGTATGGCTTGGGGAAGAGTTTAGGCACCCGAAATCACCCAGATATTGGGATTCAACCTTCGAACATCTTTGGTTCACTTTTAACATTTTAGTCAAGTTATTAATTAGTCCAATTATTGCCCTTATACATACTTCTAAACACGATAAACCAAGTCATCAACTCAAAAGGGGAAAGGGATCATGCATCATGGTATAGGTTCTTCATATGTATTATCATCCATCCACATATATAATCATCCATAATGGAGAGGGGGTCATGTGACATAACATAGGGTTTTCATATTCTTTATCATCTTTCCATATAAAGTGTAACCATGAATAATCACATAATGCTTTTTGGAAAAGTGGTTAAGACTAAGTTCATGGTCTAATCCTAAGTAACCACTTATACCCAATAGACGAATCAGGTTAGTAATGGATCATAAAAAAATAAATAAGCAAAGGAATCTAAATAAAACAAAGAAAGGAAAGTGATGTCTATAATGATCACCATACCATATCTCTATAGTCAAGGCACCTAGCATGTATCAAAGTTTAAGATAACACATTCAATCAGCACAAACCATAATTTATAACTAATAACACATATACATAAGTGAATAAATCATGAGTAAAAGGAAGAAAATGAACACACACACACATGCTAAGTATTCGGAGGATGTTGAATGGTGTTGGATAAAAATTCATCCAAGTGAGGTCCTAAGGTCAGTGGACCCTCACTCACATTGCTCATAAAGAACTATACCTATTTTGACAAAATCCAACATGGCAATAACTAGAATGGCCACATCAAACTAAGGAATTAAAGACTTAGAAAATACTATTCACATGACCACACATGGATTTCTTACACAAAAAAGGGTGCCAAGGTCAAAGGAAACTCTAGTTCCTCACTTAATTATCCTTTTAAGGTGTAAAAAATATAACAACAAACATAACTTTAGATCAAAGAAACAATAAAACACATAAGCATGTTAAGTAAGAATACAAAGAAAGTCATTTTGAAAACTAACAAAGACTCCATTTTGAAGTGAATAGAATTCCTAAGTCATTCGACCTTATTGCATTTTGTCATTGAAGTCACTAAACATCTCAAAGAACACATTGAAAAGAAAGAAATCTAAAGGGACCAAAAAATAAGATTTCTATTGGGTTTGTAAGAAAACTAGGTTGTACAACCATGGAATAGGGTTGTACAACCTAATTATAGTGTTGTACATACTACATTAAAGGCTATATAACCCTTGCTTCCTAGGTTTCAAAGAAAAAGGAAAGAAAAAGAAATGGGAAAGTAGAATAAGTGAAGGGAGGGATCTTAGAGATGTTTCAATGATATAGTTGCCCTAAGAAGCACATGGTTAACTTAATATCCTTTAATGTTACTTAGGGAATGCACAAACATAAAGGGAAAAGTTCTATTTCTACCTTGGAGAGAGTGAAGAGAGGTTAAGGTTTAGATTTTTTATGTTTGGGAATGTGTGATAATTGATTTTGACAGAGTTTTGTTAGGATATCTAAAAGACCTCCCTCTCTCTTTAAAATATAGGGTATTTATAGATTCTGGATGGGTGCATAATGCTAAAAATGGTTTTGGTTGACTATCGATGCAACTAATCATAGAATACGAGAGTTTTGTATTAAAATTAGGGTTTGCATATGGGCTATATGGCCAAAAATTTGTTGTACATCCCTGTGTTAGGGTTGTATATAACCTTAGGGTTTAAGGAATGACCATTTTTAGAAGTTTCTCTAGACTAGAGTTTTAGGAAGGCTATGCAGTCTTGGGAAAGGATGTACAAACTTGCATTGAGGGTTGCATAGCCCTGTTTGATGGGTTGTATAACCCACTGGACTTGGCTAGCAAGCCTAGACTTGGCTTGGGTCTGGTCTTTAGTCTTAGGCTTGGGCTTGGTCTTTAGACTTCTCCAGGGCTTCTTAAGGTCTTTTATCCTTTACATTGTGTGATTCCCTCTACATTTTAGGGATTTGGTTTTCCTTTGCATTTTAGGGATTTGGTTTAGTGATTTTCATCATTGAGTTTTGTATCAAAAGGTTCAAAATATAATGCTTACACCCAGCTCTTGTTGGCTGTCAGGATTTTTTTTCTTCTTCATTATAGTATAGAATGCTCGATAGATATTCATATAGTTGTACACGGTGATTTGAAAGCCCTTCTTTTTGGATGATTGTTTAGGATCTTTTAGGATGAATTAAGGTGACATCATCTCCATTTTTGGCCAAACTATGATATTTCATCTTTCAAATACAGATGCTTGATTTTGGCTCCTGAATGTATGTTTCTAAATGCTCATTATCATTTTTCCATATGTGCTTTCTAGAACAAGTACTTACCAAAACTTAGTAATATTGATTAAAGATTAATTCTTTTTGTAATACAAGGCTATGACTTATGTAAAGCCTTATAAAGAGGTTTTCCTATATGGAAAAGGTTTTAAATTCATAAACAAAGTCATATCTAAGCAAGAAATATATTTTGAACACGATACCTATTAAAAAGGAAGTAAGAAAACTGAAAAATGACTAACAAAAATAAGAATCATGAATTGCTACTAGAGGCGCACGATTACACGTATGGCCATATGAGTTTGTGATCCTATTACTAGTTATTTACCTTTGATGCATGGCTGCGTTCCAACTTTCTGCCCAAAATTTCATTACTCGTCATTGATGCACAATTATTCGCATGGCCGAATGCTAACTTTCTACATAGGTTTGTCTCTTTGAAGCATGGGTGTGAGCATGGTTGTGCTTCCTAGTTGCATGGCTACGTGCATAGTTGTGCTTTATGTTTTTGCCTTCAAACAAAATTCCTTTGATGTGTAGCTTTCGTCTTAAGGTTCCTTCTATGAAATTAAGTTATAAAGGACTTCATTTTCACTTAAAGAAAATCCTTTATTTGTTATTATAATTCCATAATCAAAGCTTGTGAAGTTTCTTTCATTCTTTTAATTTTTACTTTTGTCATTGGAACATCAATTCCTTGGATGGATCTTAGGAAAGTTTGCTAGCACCTTGATCTCTATTATTCCTTCCCTCTTTGAAAGGATTTATCCTCGAATCACTTGCATCAAACAAAGATAAATTAGTAACATTAAAAATAACACTAACATTACCATAGTTGCTTGGCAAGTCAAGCTTGAAGGCATTATCATTGCTCCTCCTCAAAACTTAAAAAGGTCTATCTCCTCTTAGCTATAATTTAGATTTTCTTTGTATGGGAAATCTCTCCTCATGCATATGCACCGGAACCTAATCTCTAGGTTCAAAGACAATCTTCATTCACCCCTTGTTAGCTTGTTTAACATATTGTTCATTTTTTCTTTTAATATTAGTTCGAACCATGGCATGTAAATCCTTCACAAATCTGCCTTTTGCTTACATCAAGATTAGCATACTCATTAGCAAGCAAAAGTAAAATATCCAAAGTAGTTAAAGGATTAGAGCCATAAAAAACTTCAAAGGAGAAAAGAAGTAGTAAATGAACATCTTGATTGTATGCAAACTCAATATGTGGCAAACACTTCTCTCAATGTTTCAAGTTCTTTTGAATAAGAGTGCGCAATAAGGTAATAAGTGTCCTACTAACTACTTCGATTTGCCCAACTGTTTGTGGTGTGTAATAATGGAAAACAAACATTTAGCTCTTAACTTACTATACAAAGTGCGCCAAAAATGATTTGAGAACTTAACATCTCTATCACCAACAATGGTCTTAGGCAAGCCATGCAAACAAACCACCCCTTTAAAGAACAAATCAGTAATATATGTTGCATCATTGTTTTTAGAACATACAATAAGCCATTTTGCTAAACCTATCAAGAACAATAAATATGTTATCATTGACACTTTAAGATCTTGGTAAACTTATGACAAAATCCATGGAAATATCAATCTAAGGTTGGTTAGGCATGGGTAATGAGGTATACAAACCATATGGTTTAACTTTAAATTTTACTTACCTACATATTATGCATTTGTCACAAATAGATTGCACATCATGTCTCATATTAGGCTAATAAAAATGTTCATGCAATATGTCTAAAGTCTTTTGCACACCAAAATATCTAATTAAACCACCCTTATAAGTTTCCTTACCAAGCAATTCATGAATGGAAGACATAGGCACATATAATTTGTCTTTTTTGAATAAGAACCCTTCATGCCTATAAAAATCTCTAAATCTGTTTTAGGCATATACATATCGTACTTGGCCAAAATCAACATCATTATTATACAAATCCTTAAGTAAATCAAAACCAAATAATTTAGTTTATAAAGATGTAAGTAATATGTACCTCTTAAATAATGCATTAACTATAATGTTTTCCCTTCCATGTTTATACTTGATCACATAAAGAAACATTTGAATGAACTCTAACTACTTAACATTTCATTCATGAAGCTTACCTTAGGATTTTAAGAACTTCAAATTCTCATGGTTGGAATGGATGATGAATTCCCTTGGCCATAAAATAATGCTGCCATGTTTAAAGAATTCTCGTAAATTTGTGAAGCTCCTTATCATAAGTAGGATAGTTCAATGTCGCTTCTCTAAGCTTTTCATTAAAATATGCAATTGGTTTGGAATCTTTCATTAAAATAACCCTTATTCCAACTCTGGATACATTACATTCTACCTCAAAAGCTTTATCAAAGTTAGGTAAACATAATAAAGGTGCATTAGTCAATTTTTCTTTTAAGATATTAAAAGCTTGCTCGTGTACATCATCCCACATAAAAATAACATTTTTTTTAACAAGTTCATTCAAAGGTGCAACATTGGTACTAAAGTCTTTAACAAATCTTTTATTGAAACTTGTTAAATCATGAAAACTTCTTACCTTATTCTTATTCTTAGGAATAGGCCATTCTCTTATGGCCTTTACCTTTTCTTCATCAATGCTAACACCTTGTGAACTAATAACAAATCCAAGAAACACAATGGATTCCATGCAAAATGTGCACTTCTTAAAATTTGCATACAATTTATGCTCTCTTAACGCACTAAACACATGATGCAAGTGTTCACATGCTCATCTAAGATCTTACTATAAATTAAAATGTCATTAAAGTAAACTACCATAAATTTCCTTATGAAAGAATGAAAAACATGATTTATTAACCTCATGAACGTACTTGGAGCATTAGTTAAACCAAATGACATTATTAACCACTCATAAAATTCATATTTAGTTTTGAATGCAAATTTCCACTCATCTCCCTCTTTCTTGAAAATTTGACAATAGCCACTTTTCAAATCAATTTTAGAAAATAAATGAGGGCCATGTAACTCATCAAACATATCATCTAACCTGGGATTAGATGTCTGGACTTTATCGTTATCTTATTAATGGCTTCACAATCTACACACATGTGCCATGTTGCATCTTTCTTTGGAACTAGAATGATGGGAACTGAACAAGGATAAAGACTTTCCCTCATGACTCCTTTTTGTACCAATTCATCCACTTACCTTTAGATCTCCTTTGTTTCCTTAGGATTAGCTCTATAGGTTGGTCGGTTATGAATGCTTGAACTATGAAGGAAATTGATTTAGTGGTCAATAACTATTAAGGGAGGTAATCCTTGGGGAGTCTCTTCAGGAAAAAGATCCTTAAAATCCCGTAATAAAGACATTGTATCACTAGGCAAAGGTGGGTTAAAGTCATTAAAAGAAGAATAAACATTATTGTACATGAGTACAAGTAGTTGTTGCTTAGCATCCAAAGTACTTTTAATCTTACTCTTTTTTACAATCAAGATCTTTTCTCACTCTTTTCTCTTTTTTGCCTATTTTTCTTTTCAATTGTTTTATCTTCCAAACCGTCACTTTTCTCTCTTTTTTTTTTTTTTTGTTGTATACTTTATTTCTTTTCCTTTTCCTCATTATTTTGTTGTTATCTCATTTTGTACTTTCTTGCTAATCTTAGGCTTCTAAAGATTTATGGGGAGTTAGTATAAAACAACATTTATTAAGTGTAAAGGAATAATAATTTTTTTACCCATTATTTATGACCCTTTTATCAAATTGCCATGGTTGACCAAGAAAAATATGTCCTGCATGCATTGGTACAATGTCACACAAAACTTCATCTTTATATTTGTTAATGAAAAAAAAAATACTAACATTTGCTTGTTAACTCTTACTTCCTTATAATTATTAAGCCAAGTGAGTTTTTATGGTTTAAGATGTTTCATGGTATGCAAATCTAAATTTTCTGTCAACAATGTACTAGCAACTTTGGTCAAACTACCCCTATTTATAACCAAAGTACATTCATCTAATGTGGAAAATTTGCTCACATTGCTCCTCATCATCATCCTTTGTATGTTTATTCAATGTTTTCCTTGCTACTAACATCTCACCATGAACAGATCCTTCAAACTCCACATTTGAATAATAATCCAATAGTAGCATTTCATCATTGCTTGAGATAACACTTTCAACATTACCATTATTTAACAAAATCATGGTCCTCTTATTTAGGCATTCAGAAACAATCCGAACATTTGGCACTTAAAACACTTCACATCATGTGATTTAGAAGGAGTTTTGATTTTGATTTTACCTTTTGGAGTAGTAAAAGAATCTTTTAGCTTTGTCTCCTCTTTGGGTTTGGTGATGGCTTTATGGTCTTTCTAACTAGTCCTCCATGAAAAGCTAGGTTTCCTCTAGATTTGAGTTGTTTCTCCACCTTAATGGCTTTATGTAAGAGTTCTTTCATCTCCACATAGTGTCACAATTCAATAATATCGACAATCTCTTTATTCAAACCCTTAATCAACCTTGTCATGGTAGCCATACAGTGCTTCTCCACATTGGCCATTATCATGGCTATCTCCATCTCCATGTAGTAGTCCTCCACACTCTTAGACCATTGCAACAAACTTTGTAATTTTCTATATAAATGATGATAGTAATGACCAGGGATAAGCATTTTAGATAAAGTCAATTTCATATCTTCCTATTACGGATAGGACCCTCTCCATGCCTTCGCATATTGATCACAAATTGATCCTACCATATGCTTGCATAATTGGTGAACTCTACGGTTGCTTATTCCATCTTCTTCTCTTGTGGTACTCATGACAATCAAACACATGCTTAACCTTTCATTCCCTCTATGGGTATAACTTCGAATCATTCGTATCTTAAAAGGTAGGAATTTTTATCTTGATGTTACTTAAGTTGCTATATTATGCTAAGGCTGCCACATAAGGAAAATATGCATAAACACTAGGTCCACTTGCATGGATCATACCATAGTTGCAAACTGAGCATTCATAATCATTTTGACATACTTATAACTATGTATTCTTCAAATGTTAGGATCTAAACACTTTGAAGAAGCCCCAGAGAGAGAACCAAACCTACCATAAAGGTTGGTCACATCGAAAGGTGACTGAAAATCGTAGTTAGATTCAAATGTGTACATGTGACAATTTTATGATATGAATTATATTCTATTACATATATATGTGATGGAATTGTTACATTTTACATGTGTATACAAGTCAAGTGAGAATTATATGCCTTTAATGATTACTTGGTATACCATTGTTATAAACACTTGCATATGGAACAAAAAGGATGTTGTGATTGGCTTGTTAAACACTTGCAAATCACGTGGAAGATGGACCAATATATCCTATTCGCACATGTTATTAATCAAATGATTCACTTGTTATATGTTGGCCAGTAAAATCAAATGTCACTTGAATCACATGCATTCCCAAGAGCAGTGTTTGTCTTGCAAGGTCATGACAAAAAAATTAATCTATTGCATTTTATACTTGCATAGTCAATTCTTATACTTGTAATGTATCCTGATGATATTTGATTGTTAGTTGTGCCATAAGAATCTGATTATTATTTTTATTCATTGAGTTGCGACTCATCAAATCACAATTATATTTTTCAGATACTGAAGCATAGGGTTTGGATGCCTTAGTGCATAATGTTTTGCTTAGAGACTCATGGACCATCGGTCGTTGGTTGAATTCCAATTCTCTCTCTCTCTCCTTGTGTCATGTACATACATCTGGATAAGAGCTAGTTTATAGTCACTAGCGTTGAACATTAGTTAACATATAGGTACATTAAATACATGTTGAATTGTATATGTATGATGAATAAAATTTTTATGCATATGTATTTTCGGACACGGATGCCATGATTTATAAATGAACATGGTCGTTATAATTTTTGGTATCAAAACAGGGATAGGTTCCATAGGGACATACATATGAACATGACATGACATTTGCACTATTATGCATTATCATATGACATAGACTTATATGTCTATACGACATTAGCAGAGGGTAGTCATGGTAGTACCCATGGCTTAGCAAGAAGAGAGGAGTCAGTCGATTTGTATTCCATAGAAGCATCATGCCAACCATTGAGAGATCAACCTACTGATAGAGTTAGATCTCCTATACATTCACAAGCATAACACATATCTCATGGTCAACCATAACATAGAATTGGTGAACTAACAATGCAGGGTCCATAAATTCAAAGAGAGAGAGAGAAGGTATGACAAATTAAGAAAATAAGGTGCAGTTGACTTTAGTGGTACCACATATCCATCAGTGGTAAATACATGGCTAAAAAGAATACAAAGAGTTTTGAATTTGATGAAATGCATACCAGAAGAAAAGTTTGATTATGTAGCATCACTAATAGAGGGGGATGCATATGATTGGTGGGAAACCATTCTAAGGAGTGATGCCCAACCTCCAATGCTTAGATGGGACGATTTTCTTCTTGAGTTTAATAACAATTATATTCCAGAAGTATATAAAGATCATAAAAAAAGGGAATTTTTGAACTTAAAGCAGGGGCAAATGACTATAGTTGAATATGAGGTAAAATTTAATCAATTATCTCATTATGCATCCTTTATGGTGGCCACTAACAAAGACAATTATCGAAAGTTTGAAGAAGGATTGAGATATGAGGTCAAAAGTAAAATCACAGCTACAGATCTTGAAAGTTATACCAAGTTAAAAGTTGTTGTAATCATAGTGGAAAGATTAAAAAAAAAACAGAAAGGATAAAGCAACGAGTAAAAAGGGGGGGCCTATTGGGTTTGTGGGTGATTTTAATAGAAAGAAAGGAAAACATAGAGATTATATGTCATCACAGTCTAGTGCTTGGGGTGGTTACTCTAACTTTAGAGGTTGAGGATTAGGAGTTTCATCATATGCAGGTAGTGGTTAAGACCAAGTTATGCAACAACGACCCTCATGTGTACATTATGGCTGGCAACATATGGGTGAATGTAGAAAATTGACTACGGGGTGCTACTTTCGTGGGTCTCTTGACCATATGCTTAGAGATTGTCCTAAAAGATATAAAATGTTAGAGTGAGATAGTGGAAGAGGCAAAGCTACATCAAAGTCTACAATTGAAGTTTCAAAGGCAAGTGGAGTTGGAGTATCATTTGGTAGGGGCAGAGGCAGAGGTAGAACAACCATAATTGTCCAAGGTATAAGCATATCAAAAGGTCAGAGTTCTAGACCCCTGACACAGGCTAGAGTATTTACCATGACTAGGCAGGAAGCTGTTGCTACTCTAGAAGTAATCACTGGTAAACTTTTCTCCATAATTTTGAAGTTGATGCATTAATTGATCCTAGCTCCACACATTTATTCATTTCATTAAACATGTCATCACAATTGCATAGTAAGCATTAATCTTTAGGTTTTAATATATGTGTTAGTACTCCTTTGAGAGATGTGATGACTGTGGATAAGGAATGTCCTGATTGTGTGATTCACATTGATGGTGTTGAGTTAAATGCTGATCTAGTACTGTTGCTACTACGTGAATTTGATGTGATAATGGGTATGGACTGGTTGTCCAAATATCATGCGACAGTGAACTATTTTACTAAGGAAGTTCTTCTAGAATCTCTAAATCATATAAGAGTTGTGTTTCAAGGGGAAAGACAAATTATACATACATATATAGTTTTTGCTATCAAGGTTTTTCGCATAATTAAAAGTGGTTGTGAGGCTTATTTGCACACGTGGTAGACACAAGGTTAACAAATGAATTACCTGAGAATATTTTTATGGTGAATGAGTTTTCAGATATGTTCCTAGTTGACTTACCTGGTTTGCCACTTAATATGGAGATAAAATTCATAATTGAGTTAGTCCCAGGAACTACCTAGATATCCATTCAAACTTATAGGATGGCTCCAACCGAGTTAAGAGAATTAAAGACCCAATTATAGGAACTACTAGAAAAGGGATTCATCAAACTGAGTGTGTCATCTTGAGGTGCTTAAGTATTATTTGTTAAAAAGAAAGATGGGACAATGAGGCTGTGTATTGATTACAGACAGGTAAATTGGGTTACAGTAGAGAACAAATATCCTTTATCAAAAATAGATGACTTGTTTGATATGTTACAAGAAGGATGTGTGTTTTCTAAAATTGACCTAAAATCAAGACATTATCAGCTTAAAATTTCTAACCCATATATATCAAAAATAGCTTTTCAAACCCA
>CATIWR010153344.1:0-12598 GCA_949677035.1 Omphalea diandra
AAGCTAATAAGAAGAAGGAAGGATAGGAGGAACTTCAAGAAGGCATCTCCTAACCTCAAGGAAAAGAAAAATGAAATGACCTGTTATGAGTGTGGCAAGCAAGGTCACATCAAATATGATTGCCCTAAGCTGAAAAATAAGAAAAAAAGGGACAAGGAGGAAAAGAAAACCTTTAGAACCACTTGGGATGACAAAGTGGTCAATCTCTACTTTATGGCACAAGAGGACTCTTCTAGTGAGGTAAGTTATTCTCCTTATTCTATTGATAATTATGATGCATATGATGATGTAGATGTTGAGCTTCTTAAAGCTCTTACTTTAAGATGTGATAAGTATAAATCACAAACAAAAACTTACAAGAAGAAATGCTTAAAACTGGGAGGATGAATTTAAATCCTTAAACAAGCTTGTAAGTGAGTTAAAGGCTTCTAATGAATAACTCAAAAAATATATAGAAGGACTTTTTAAGTCTTCATCATTTCTTAACTCCTTGAGAAAGGAAAATGATTCCTTAAAGGGAAAAGTAATTGAACTTAGAAATTTTATCTCTAAGTTCCATAAAGGGAAGGAAGCTTTAGATACATTTACTATATCTCAAAGACTTCCCTCTAATAAGATATGATCTAGGCTTTAATGGAGCCTCCTCATCTACACCCCCTCTTATAACATTCATTAAAGCATCAACACCTTAAACTTTAAGTATTGAGTTAATTAAGAGGAAAGTCCTCCTATCACTAAGCCACTGATGCCTAAGGGCAAGGGGATGGCACTTTAAGGCTCAAAATATAAGCTTAAAAAGGCCAACCATGCATATATGTACACTAAGAAGCATGCTCACCTAAACACATATAAAAAATTTTCTTCTACTCCCAATCACTCATGCATATGCATACACTCTCACTACCATAGTATGAGAAGGCCCCTACTCATACTAAGGTTGCACATTGGAGAAAGACTCACAATTCTAAGCTCAAATGTCATTATTGTATAACGATTGGTCATATAAACATTTTCTGCTATATTAGGAAGACTCACCTCAAATTAGAGGACCCTTTAAGACCTAACCCTAAAGGATCCGAGTATGCTTAGGTACTTAGACAAAGATAATTTGTTTGTGTTTGGTAGGAATGTTGGGCAGCTACTAATGAAGATAATGATTGGCATATGGATAGTGGTGCTCCAAACACATGATAGGAAACAAAAACCTATTCATAGTAATAAAAGAAAAGGAAAATGACAATGTCACATTTGGGAACAATGCCAAGGATAAGGTAATTTGCATTAGAATAATTAGTAAGAATGGTTGTTCACTTATTGATATGTTCTTTTAGATGAAGGTTTGCAACATAATTTTTTAAATGTAAGTCAATTATGTGACAAAGGTAATAAAGTCACCTTTGACTCTTGAAAATGTCAAGTTACTATTTTGGTTAATAAGAAGGTAGTCTTTAAGGGTGAAAAGAGAGGCAATACCTACTTAATTGACTTAGACAATTTGGCTAACCAATCCTTCAAATGTCTTGTATCTCTTAGCAATGAAGCTTGGTTTGTCATAGAAGACTTGGCCATGCTAGCATAGAGCTCCTACAAAGTCTATCTAAAGGAGAACTAGTAGAAGGTCTTCCCATGCTAAAATTTTCTAAAGCTATGACATAAGGACCTTGCTAAATGGGAAAGCGACACCAAACTTCCTTCAAAGCAAAAGATGTTGTAAGTACCTATAAACGTCTTCTATTTATCCATATGGACTTAATTAGACCTACTAGGAATGCTCGTCTAGACAGAAAACATTATGCATTTGTCTTAATTTCTTACTCTAGATTTATTTGGGTATCCTATCGTTCTCATAAGAATGACACTTTTATGCTTTCAAAAGTTTTGTAAAAAAGTTCAAAATGAAAGAAGTTACTTCATTTCTTCTATTAGAAGTGACCATGGAAAGGAATTTCAAAATGAATCTTTTAAAAATTAATGTTTAGAAAATATGATTTCTCATAATTTTCCTACTGTTAGAACACCACAACATAATGGTGTTATAGAAAGGACAAATAAGACATTAGTGGAGATGGCTAAAGCTATGCTCAATGAGTATTTTTTGCCTACTTACCTTTAGGCCAAAGCCATCAATACTTCTTATTATATTGCTAATCATGCTTTCAAAAGACCCATTCTGAACAAAACTTCTTATAAGCTATGGAATGATAGAAAACCTCAGCTTATATAACTTAGAGTTTTTTGGTGCAAATGCTACATTCTTAATACCAAGGACAACCTTGGAAAATTTGATTCAAAGACCAATAAAGACATTATTCTTAACTATTCCACCACTAGTAAAGCCTATATGGTATTCAATAAAAGTTCTATGATTGTTAAAGAGTCAATGAACATTGTATTTCATGAATCTAGTAAACTTGATATTAGGAAAAATTCTGTTATTGATAATATTACAAGTGACTTTGAGAATGTAGAGCTTGATTTAACTCCAAAAGAAATGGTGGATAACAAGTTATCATAAGAAGTTGAGGAATCTCAACCATAACAAGTAGAAAACCAATCTTAAGAACTTTCTAAGGATTGAAGATTCTCCAAACATCACCCAAAGGATCTTATCATCGGTGAGACATCCAAGGGAGTAAGTATTAGATCTTAACTTCATGCTTTAGATAATAATCTTGCATTTTTTTCTCAATTTGAGCTAAAATTTGTTGATGATGCTCTTGATGATAAGAGTTGGGTGATTGCTATATAAGAAGAACTCAACCAATTTGAGAGAAACAAAGTTTGGGAAAACTTATTCCTAAGCCTAAGGAACACCCGATTGTGGGATGCAAATGGGCATTTAAGAATAAATTAGATGAGCAAGGTTTTATTATAAGAAACAAAACTAGATTGGTTGCAAAAGGTTACAACTAAGAGGAAGACATTAATTATGATGAAACATTTGCCCCCATAACAAGATTAAAGGTCATTAGGATTCTTTTAGCATTTACTTGTCACATGAATTTTAAACCTTTTAAAATGGATGTGAAAAGTGCATTTTTAAATGATCTCATTGAGAAGGAAGTTTATGTTGAACAATCTCTTGGTTTTAAATATCGTGATTTTTCAAATCATGTTTTTAAAGTAACTAAAGCCTTGTATGATTTGAAATAATCTCTAAGAGCTTGGTATAAAAGGCTTAGTTAATTTGTTTTACAAAATGATTTTGAAAAAGGCAAGGTTGATACAACTTTATTTGTCAAAAGGCACAACAAAGATACACTTATTGTACAAATATATGTTGATGATATTATATTTGGTGCTACTAATGAATCTCTTTGTGAATATTTTGTTAAGTGTATGACTAGGGAATTTGAGATAAGCATGACGGGTGAGCTTAAGTTCTTCCTTGATATTTAAATCAAGCAAATCAAAAAGGGCATCTTCATCAACCAAACTAAGTACATAAAAGATCTACTCAAAAGGTTTGACATGGATAGATGTAAAGTAACAAAGACTCTAATGAGTGCAACTATCAAGAGATGAATCAGGTAAGTCAATTGATGAAAAGAGGTATAGAGGTATGATTGGCTCTCTCCTTTATCTTACTACATATAGACCTAACATCATGTTTAGTGTTTATTTATGTGTTAGATTCTAATCTTGGCCTAAGGAATCTCATTTAAATGTTGTGAAAAGAATTCTTAAATATTTGCATGGCACATTACATTTAGGATTATGGTATCTTAGGAATTTTTCTTTTAGTCTTCTTAGATATTGAGATTCGGATTATGCTAGTAGTTTTATTAGATAAAAAAAAAACACTTGTGAAACTTGTCAATTCATAAGTGATTTTTAGTCTCTTGGTTTAACAAGAAGCAAGTTTCGATTGCCTTATCCACTGCCAAAGCAAAATATGTAGCAGCGAGTTGTTGTTGCACCCAAGTTATTTGGATGAAACAACAACTCAAGGATTATGGCAAAGATATTGATCACATTCCTATCAAATGTGACAACATAAGTGCAATAAATCTTCCAAGAAATCCCATCCAATATTCAAGAAGCAAACATATTAACATTAGACATCATTTTATTAGATATCATGTCCAAAATGGTAATGTGGTGTTATGTTAGAATTTATTGACACCAATCATCAACTTGCAAATATTTTTAGCAAACCCCTTAATAAAAAAAGGATGAACTTCATCAAAAGGGAACTAGGGATGTTAGATGGAAGCTCCCTGGGGTGAAAATTGATCTGACTTCATATTCTTCATTGTGTTTGTAAATGTGGATTCACTGTATTATATATTTGATAACTTTGTACATTGAATGCTTTGGATGAGTTAATTTATTATGGAATCATGCTTTTTTATGCTAACTTGCTTGAATTGATCATCATTATATTAAGTTTATCACATCTAGGAAGGCCAACACTTATTTCTCTTTGTTTTTCATTTTTCCTTATAATTCACAACCCGCTCCTATCCATTCACGATCACTATTTATAAGTGCTCCTCAAATTTCAAGTCAACTCTCAATTCATTATCGCGATTTTAGATCACCACTGTAAATTTTATCAAAATCCAAATTTATTAACTGTTGACTTTTTCAATTTTTAAGGAAATATTATCTGTTACTCATAAAATTTATAATTAGTAGTCGTGATCTACTATTAGCGATCGCAAATTCTAGTAACTGTCATACATTAATTGATTTGACTTTCTATTGGTGCTTACTCCTCATTTAATGCTTATGTTACCATTTTTGCTCATTTTTCTACCTATTTAAGCCATCTTAGTACTCTTTTATTCCACTTTTACCTATTCTCTTCATCTATCATCATCTTCCTTCTCAATCCTTTAAAAACTCTTTCAACCCCAACCTTCATGGCACTAAATAAACTAACCAGAGCAGAAAAGAGGAAGGGCATTGCCCAAACTTAAAGCCCTCCTCTCGTTAATCTTACCCCTATTTCATAACCAATTCTTAACTTTCTTCTTTTTTAACCTTTAAGTTAGAGATAATATTCCTTTCATTATGTTTGCTCTTGATATAATTTATTCATAATTTTAGTCAGAATCTCTATTGAAACAAAAAATGACCCTAAAATTTCTTTGGTCAAATATATCAAGAGCCTCACCAATTGGCTTCTTCACAAAATCATAACTTTCTCTATTAATGCTAGGGGTGATAGGAATGAAAAAATTTTCTAGAAAGATCTAACATTTATCTTCTGGCTTATCAAAAACAAGCTTATTCAAATAGGGAGATACCTTTTGGATCAATTGATCCACATGAGTACCAAACCTAAAAGCCAAATTCTCCTTTCTTCTCACATCACAGCCATTTATCGATTTGTGAGAGCCTTAGATGAGGAAAAGGATAAATTTCTAACCAAGAAATATGTACCCTTCCAAAACTTTCTTGACTTTCCTTACTTGATCAATGCCTATGTTTACACCTTGGGGTCTTTTAGGGTCAAGAAGCAATAGACCACTCATGCTTCAAAAAAGAAAAGGATTGTTATTGAGGAAGGTGTCAAAGAACCTATTCCATCTCCTAAGCCGAAACCTAAACTAAAATCTTCTTCCATCTCTCTCTCTCTTCCATCAATAAGAAGTTGGACAAGGTGATGAGGATGCTTAAGAGAAGGGTTCTTCTTGTTTCTCACCTTTATAATGACTTAGTGGATCTTCAAGAGAAGGTGGGTGTAACACCTTGTCATCTTCTTGATTTTGAGGAATGAGAAGAAACCCTACCAGAAGAAAAGAATCAAGAAGAAGAAGAAGAAGATGAGGCACAATGAGGGGGAGGTGAAGAAGTTAGAGATAGTGATGATGACATATCTCTTTCTCTCTAGTTTTCTATACTTGGGCTTGTAATTCTTTTTTTTCTATTTGTATTCATCATATTTTTTGCCTAAGTATGTGATCTAACATTTTATGTTTCTCTTGTATTTTGTATTTGTTTGATTATAATAAAAGTTAAAGTTTTTGTTCCGTCTAGTTGTTCATGATATTCATGTTTACATAACATTATACTTATCCCTATAATTTCCATTATCCTCTCTTTTTTATCTGAACAAAGAGGGATAATGAACTTACATGTTATAATTAAGGGGGAGTATAAATTGAGGGGAGCATATTCAATTAGTTTAATTATATTTTAACAAGTTTTGATTGCTAAATTTTGGTTAACCATCTCAACTTCAAATTTATGCATTCTTTATCCCTTACAAAATCAATCTAAGTTGTCAAAATCAAAAAGAGGGAGATTGTTGGGCTAGGTTGGTCAAACCTAACTCAAAGCTCTCTTTTGATCTTGACAATAAAGATTGACGTGTTCTAACATCATTTTCAAGTGTTGATTTTGTAGATTTTTAAATAGGTTTGCATTGAAAGTTGAATAAGAGTCTAGGTCTCAAAAATTGTGAAAGGCATCCATTTTTGCAGTTAAGAACTTGTAATTCACAATCACTATCTTGAAAGAAGAATTGATGAAGATGGGCTAGAAAATATCACTGAGGAAATTACAACCACAATTTTGCCAAGAAAGTGATGAAGTTGAAATAGAAGATTTCACAATGGAAGTCGCATCCATTTTCACGATCATAACTTTTGCATTTGCCTGGAGGGAATCAACTCCTCAAATAGACCATGCCAAGTCTCTCAAAGAGTTGTTGGTAGATCAAAGTTCACGAGAGCAAAACATTAGTCGACACTGCGATTTGGCAAAGCACCATCTCCTTGTCAAATAGAAGGATTTGTGATGACCATCGTGTCCAGGAGAAAAATAAATCATGACTGCGACTTTAGTATGGCTCAAAGGAGATAATGACTATTTTTCCTAAAGGACCAATGGTGGTATGCCATATGGACTAGCATTAGATAAAAATGGGATTCTCTATCGCAAATTCAATAATTTTAATGTAAGAAGAAAAATCACTATCGCGAATGTCTAATCACTGCCGCAAACTCAGTCTGACAAATATTTAATGCAAGATCTGTCTAGCACAACTTGAAGATTTAGACATAGTTTATTTATAATGATTCTTGGGTGGTTGTTGCCTATAAATAATCTACCAAATGTACTTGAATGTAAGAGAATAGCATTTAATTATAGTAAAACTCTTACAAACTTATTCCTTAACCTTTGTTCATTTAATTCTTGTATGTGCATTGTTATTGTTGAATATGATCATTAAACACCGGTGTTGTAAAACTCTTATACAATTTAAGTGTGAATCTTTGGGAAAACGCTTGAGAGGTTGTGTTTAAGTCTTGAAACACAAATTGTAATGTTGTGTGTTAGCCATAAAACACAGTGTGTAAAAGTTTGGTGTAAGTTTGAAAACACCATTTAGTGATAGTAGAATACCCAATTAGAAGAATTGAGGAGAGGACGTAAGGTTCGTTAACACCCAAACCACTATGAAATCTTGCATCCTTAACTTTTCTCCTACATTTTCTATTTCCATCTCATTTTATCCTTCCCTCCAAATTTTAAATTTTTCATGAATTCAACCCCTCTTCTAAGTACTCAAAGGCCAATACTAACCTAAATTCAGCAAGAATAACACTTAAAATAAATGTTAGTTCCTTTCAATCTATATTGTCAATATCAAAAGAGAGCTTTGACCTAGGTTTGACCAACTTATTCCATTATATTCACACATAATATATCAAGCAAAACTATTTTACAGACATTCATATGAGACATAAGCCTATAACTTTCATGTTTTGTACCTTACATAATTCATCTTCTAGGGTTATGAAATCATTGTTGTAATAATGTAACGACCATTTTCATTTACAAATCATGGCATTCGTGTCTAAAAATACATA
This sequence comes from Omphalea diandra, assembly GCA_949677035.1. Lineage (NCBI taxonomy): Eukaryota > Viridiplantae > Streptophyta > Magnoliopsida > Malpighiales > Euphorbiaceae > Omphalea > Omphalea diandra. Next base: position 7,827 of record CATIWR010153344.1, read on the forward strand.
TACACAAAGGTTTATTAATCATACATACACAATCCAATATGTATTTAATGTACATATATATTAACTAATGTTCAAAGCTATTGAAATATATACTAGTTCCTATCCAGATATACGTATATGACACAAGGAGAGAAAGAGTTAGAAATCAGCCAATGACTTGTGGTCCATATGTCTCTATGCAAAACTTTATGCACCAAAGTATTAAAACCTTATGCTTCAGTATCTGAAAAAAATAATTGTGATTTGGTGAGTCTCGACTCAATGAATAAAAATATTAATCAAATTCATATAGCACAACCAACATAAGAATATCATCAGGATATATTACAAGTATAACAATTGACTATACATGTGCAAGTGGAATAGATTGATTTTTGTAGTGACCTTGCAAGGCAAACACTGTTCTTGGGAATTCATATGATTTAAGTGACATTTAATTTTTTTTATTGGCCATCAAATAACAAGCAAATCATTTGATGTGCCAATAGGACATATTGGTCCCTTTTTCACATGATTTGCAAGTGTTTGACAAGCTAGTCACAACATCCTTTTAGTTCCATATGCAAGTATTCATTCACAATGGTATACCAAGTAATCAATAAGAGCATATAATTTTCACTTGACTTATATTCACATGTAAAGTGTAACAATTCAATCTCATATACATGTAATAGAACATAATCATATTATAAAATTATTATATATACACATTAGAATCTAATTGTGATTTTTACTCACCTTTTAATGTAACCAACCTTTATGGTAGGTTTGGTTCTCTCTCTAGGGTTTCCTCAAAGTATTGAGATCTTAACATTTGATACATACATGGTTATAAGAATGTCAAAATGATTATGAATGCTTGATATGCAACTATAGCATGATCCATGCAAGTGGACCTAGTGTTTATGCATATTTTCCTTATATGGCAGCCAAACCTTGCTACACTCTCATAGTAATAACTCTAGATATACTTATCCAAATGACTTGATTCTTTTTTAAAAAATAAACTAGACATACAATGATATAACATAGTCAAATTTCATGTCAATATAAGACATATAGAAAATGTGGTGAATTTTTGAATTTTACACTGTTTCAATGTCATCTTAGTATGAGTAGGTCTTGCATTCATAGGTATATCCAAAATTATACAAATCCAATTGAAAAACTGATCTACCAGATGTTACAAAACACATAAAGGAACATTTTTCATGTTTTACTCATTGTCTAATTCAGTTTATAAAGTCTCCAAAATAAATGACCAATCTTAGGGTGAGCAAGTTTTTAACTTGTTGACAATTAGTCATAATGAAGGGGCAATATGTCAACAACCATGTTAAATTTGGCAAAAATATTTTACAGACATGTATATCACACATAAATATACAACTTTCAAGTATAGCACATTATCAAATTCCGAATATATAGCCATCAAATTCTTGAAAAATAGAATTAAAAAATAGATGAGGTTTCATCGGGTTTAGGGTCAGTCACAATAAATGAGCAATATCTCTTTCCACATAACAAATCAAGCAAAAATGCTTTACAAGTATTTAGAGGGGATATAACGCTACAAATTTCATTATTTTTCATTTTGTCTAAATTAGCACATAAAGTCATCAAAATGTATGAAAATAAAAAGACTATGGTGATTTCGATTGATTGTGAACCAGCCCTAATCAAGGAGCCATATCACCTTACACACACCAAATCATGTAAAACTGTTTTACATGCATTTAGGTGGGACATAAAGTTACAATATTTATATTTTATACTTTCCTATGTTTTATCTTATAACTAATAATTTTCACTGGTTCTTCAATGTAACTTACATCATCTGCAATTGTTATTGTTGGATCCTTAAGTATATGTGTAGGATCATACTGATACTTTCTTAGCATACTCACATGGAATACATTATGAACATGAGCCATCTTTTATGGTAGTGCTAGCTTGTAAGCCAATGGATCGATTCTTTCTAAGATCTCATGTAGTCCTATGTATCGAGGACTCAGTTTCATCTTCTTACCGAACCAAATTATTCCTTTCCATGGTGAAACTTAAAGGACCACTTTGTCACCCACCTCATATTTTATTTCTCTTCTATGTTGGTCTGCATAGCTCTTTTGCCTATCTTGTGCTACTTTAAGTTTACTCTTTATTACCCCCACCTTGTCCACAATGTCTTACATTAGTTCTGGCCCTTCTAAAACATGCATCCCTTCTTCATCCCAATAGATAGGACTTTGACATTTTCTTCCATATAGTGTTTCATATTGTGTCATCTATATATTATTATGATAATGATTATTACAAGCAAATTTAATCAAGGCAATATATTCATCCAATGCACCTTTGAACTCTATCACACAAGCTCAAAACATGTCTTCAAGTGTATGAATTGTCATTTTTGATTCACCATTTGTCTAAGGATGAAAAACAGTACTGAAACTCAACTTGGTACCTAAAGCCTATTATAAACTGACCCAAAATCGAGATGTAAATCATGGATCTCTATCTGATACAATGAACAATAGAATGCCATGTAATCTAACGATTTCATCCACATATTTCTTGGCTAAGTGCTTGCGTGAACTACCCTATTGAATAAGCAAAAAGTCGACTAACTTAGTTAATCTATCAATGTTCACCCATATAGCATCATTCTCCTTCAAAGTTCTTGATAACCCTTATATAAAGTCCATGATCATTCTTTCCCATTTCTATTTTGGAATTGTCAATTGTTTCAATTTTCCAACTGATGACTAATGTTCTTTTTGATCTGCTGACAAGTCAAGTATATTGAAACAAAGGCTGTTACATTTTTCTTCATTTTAGGCCACCAAAAATGAGATCACAAGGTATTATACATTTTCGTCATTCCTGGATGCATGGTATATAAAGCATTCTTCTAGGATTTCTCTTTGCAAGTTATCAATATGAGGCACATAAATACGAGAACACAACATCAAGGCATTATTTCGAATATCAAAATCACCATGTCTCCCTTGTTTTACCATTTCAATCATTTTATATAACTTTGGATCCTTGCACTGTGCTTCTTTAATTTGATCATGCAACATTGGTGTCACTTGAAAAGTAACAATCAATGCCCCATTCTTTTATATGTTTAGTTCCATATTCATAACTCGTAATTGAACTAAATGAGATAATACAAATACCTGTAAATGAGATACACCGCTTCTTGATTTCCTGCTCAAAGCATTAACAACCATATTTACCTTCCCTAGGTGATACTCAATGGTGCAATCATAATCCCTTAGCAATTCTAACCACCGCCTTTGTCTCATGTTTAATTCTTTTTAGCTCATCAAATACTTCAAGCTTTTGTGATATGTAAATATCTGAAAGTTTCTCCTTACAAATCATGCCTCCATATTTTTAAAGCAAATATAATGGCAGCAAGTTCTAGATCATGCACTAGGTAAGATAATTTATAAGGCTTCGGTTGTCAAAATGCATATGCAATTACCTTACCATACTGCATTAAAACACATCCCAAACCTTGATGAGAGGCATCACTATATACTACAAATCCTCCATACTAGTAGGAATGGCTAATATTGGAGTAGATGTCAATCTATCTTTTAATTCATTAAAACTCTCTTAACATGCTTTAGAACACTGAAATGCTGCATTTTTTTTTTTTTGAAGTAACTTAGTCAAAAGAGCAACAATAAGTGAAAACCCTTGAATAAATCGACGATAATACCAAATTAGTCATAAGAAACTTCAGACTTCTACAACATTCTTTGAGGTTTCCCATTTTACTATTGCTTCAATTTTGTTTGGATCCACCTCTATGCCTTTTTTAGAAACTATATGTCCTAAAAGTAGCACATGGTCAATCCAAAACTCGCACTTGCTTAATTTAGCAAATAGTTATTTTCTCTCATAATTTGCAACACAACCCTTAAATGTTGTTCATGATCCTCTTTGCGCCTTGAATACACCAGTATGTCATCAACGGACAAGATTACAAATTTGTCTAAGTAAGGTTGGAACACTTTGTTCATAAGAGCCATAAATGTAGTTTGTACATTAGTCAAACCAAATGACATCACCAAAAATTTATAGTGCCCATACCTAGTTAAAAAAACAGTCTTCAGTACATCTAGGTTTGGAATTTTGAGTTGATAATATCTTGATTTTAGGTGAATTTTAAAAAACACTTATACTTCTTGTAACTGGTCAAACAAATCATTTGTCCTTGATAAAGGATATTTGTTCTTCACAGTAACCCGATTTAACTGCCTGTAATCAATACACAACCTTATTGTACCATCTTTCTTTTTAACAAATAATATTAGAGCACTCTAAAGTGACACACTAGGTATGATGAATCTCTTTTCAAGTAGTTCCTGCAATTGGTTCTTTAATTCTCTCAACTCAGTTTGAGCCATCCTATAAGGTAGAATGGATATCGGTGCAGTTTCTGGGACTAACTCAATTGTAAATTCTATCTCCCTATCAAGTGGCAAACTAGGTAAGTCAACTAGGAAACATCTAAAAACTCATTTACCATAAAAATATTCTCAAGTAATTCATTTATAAACCTTATGTCTACCACATGTGCCAAATAAGCCTCACAACCACTTTTAATCATATGGAAAGCCTTGATAGCAGAAACTAGATATGTAGGTACGATTTGCCTTTCCCCTTGAAACACAACCCTTGTATGATTTGGAGATTCCAAAACAACTTCCTTAGTAAAACATTTAATTATTACATGATATTTGGATAACTAGTCC
>CATIWR010153352.1:0-64507 GCA_949677035.1 Omphalea diandra
TATATATATATATATATATATATATATATATATATAATCTTCATATTATATTGATATTTTATTATTATTATTATTATTGAAGAAAGGTTCAAAATCAGTAACTACATTGGCGAAGATATATAATATTAGCTTATTGTAGTGATTCATTGATGACGTTCAATTTTATAAAAGTGTATTTGATATAAATGAATTATATAATTTTTATGAAAATTCATATATAAATTAACATTTTATACATTTGGTATAAATAAAACTTAATTTGAAATTTTATTTGACTAAATACCTAGAATTGGTTATAACTTAATTAAATTCTATTAAATTTGATGAAAATTTGTAAATAAAATTTAAAATTATAAAATTTTCATTATGGCAAAAATAGTTTTAGTTAAAAATGTATTTTTTTCACTTTTTCCTATCTTTCTACTCTTTCTTTATTATTTCTCTAATATTATCTCTCTTTTGTCTTTTTTTTTTCTTTTTAATATTTCTAAACATTTTAAAAATAACACAATGACATCTTTATAAACTGAAATATTTATAGAATTTTATACTTAAATCAAATATAAAATTATTTCATTTGAAATAAATTCTATTTTTATTTTGTAGTATATTAAATATAGAAATTCATGAATGAATGAATTCTATAAGAAAATTATTTATGAATGAAATAAAATTTAAATTAGAATTAGACCAAATATTATGTAAAAGTGTATTTGGTATAAATGAATTTTATAGTTTTCATGGAATTTAGTTATATAATCTATATTTTATATGTTTGTTATAAGTGAAAATTTATTGAAAATTCTATTTCATTAAATTCTTAAAATTAGTTATAACTAAACTAAATTTTATCAAATTTTATAAAATTTGTAAATGATTTCTAAAATTGTAATAACAAAAATATTATTTGTTAAAAATGTCTTTTTTGGCTTGTATTATTTTCTTTTTTTCTTTTTTCCTTCTCTCTACTTTCTCTTTTTGTTTTTCTAATATTTGTAAACATAATAGAAAGACATTTTTTTGTAATAGTGAAATATTTTATTGAATTTGATACTTCAACTAAATATAAATTTTTTTATCTGAAATTAATTTTATTTTTAGTTTAGAATAGAACAAATATATAAATTTATTTATAGAAAAAATAAATTAAAAATTAAAATTGAATCGAACATTATATAAATGTATTTGTGTAAAAAATGAATAGTGTAAATCATTAATTATATCCGTTTATTATATTCATTTATAATGTAATTTCTTCGTATCAATTAAATTTTGCCTCTAGCCAACAACATAAATAATTGTGCGCACTTACGTGTAGAGCAAGATATAATTATGTGTACATCGAGAGATATTTATCGGTGCATAAATCTGTTCGGCAGTTGAATAGTTGAAATGTAATGTCAGGTGTTTGAATAAATACGAGGATAAGAAAAAAAGGAGCAAATGCAATTGAAAACCATAAAAGGTGAGAAAATAAAGATCTGTAGTCCGTACGAGGGCCAGAACACAAAAGTGGGCAGTGGCCAACCAGAGAATCCATGGCCACTCGATGGGATTTGATGATTTACTGTTTATTTTCTTTTATTGAAACCCAAAAATAACCCCACAAACTGGTCGGAGTTGGAGGTGGTTGGCCCGACAAAAGCTGTGTCTTTGCACATGCACATAGTTGGGGAGGAGGAGATGAGAGGTTTCCTTGCTCTTGCCGTGGCCTTCCTTGCTTCCTTCTTCACTGCTGCCTTGCCAAATAGACCATTGTTCACTTTTTTTTTTCTTTCGTCTTCTGTCTGTCATTTAAAAAAAATAAAATTCAAAGCATCAATTAATAGTCAATCGCAAGTTTTAAAATATTTTACTATCACTCTTAATTTAAATAACATAAAAATAAAATTTTTTTAAATATGTTATAGTAAAGTTGTGATCAACACCATAGAATAGTTTTTGGTTTGGTATTGAGTATTGTGTTTGATAGTGAGCAATTCTATTTCATTTCGTCAATATTATTAATTGGTCATCATAAAAATTCACATTATCTTCTCGTAACTGTAAGTTGTTGAGCTTTTTTCTTTTTTTGCAATTTTTTCGATGACACTGATAGAGTTTTGAGTAACTGAAGCCCACAGTACGCATGATTGTCTCTTTTCAAGTGAGAACAGCAGATTCTTCATTTCTATTTACGTATAAGAGGATCTCAACCTATACTACCCACCAAATCTTATGTGCAGATTCACTGAAATCCTCTCCCGGCCACCTCCTCCCTTTCCACTCTCTCTCTCTCTTTTTATTTATTTATTAAAGGGGTAAAAGTAACGTCAATAAAAAGGCCATTTTTACTTTGAGTTCTGACTCTTGAATCCTCTAACTCAATAAAAATAATTATCTCGACATGTTTTCTCTTCTTTTTTTTTCCCTCTCAAATAGTTATAATCACAATTCAAATTTTGATTTAATAATATCCTAATCGTCTCTAAAATTATAAAATTATGTATTTTAAACCCGCCAAATTAAAGAACATATTTTTCTTATTTGTCAATAATATATTGACAACCTTAATTAGCCTAGCTATGATTAATTAATATATATATATATAAGGTCATTTTACATGTTTATTTTTTTGGGGATGGAAGATACGAGGTTTATATGCGATGCGACAGTCTAGAACACTTAGAATAGTGCCGATGATTGATCCATAGCATGAGTAGCTAGCTTTATTTTTTATTTCATCAGTGTGTTTATTTATTTATGAATTATTTTTGCTCCGTTTTCCAATTTCCTTTGGGGTTGAGGAGAGAAGAGTGGCTGCAGGTTGATTTGTTGGGGGAGGAGGAGGAATAAAGGCAAAGTTGGCAGCTCCAATAGAGCACTCGTGAAAATCAGGATCTCCTAAGCATCTCAATTGCTGCATAATAAAAGAAATATAAAACAAATCTCTCATTTAATTATATGACTAAAATTTAATTAAAAAAATTTGGACCTAAATAATTAATCCTCCATGCTTATAACTTTAATTGATGTATAATAATGTCCCATGGCTGAACCACCAAGCATGTGAAATGTGAAGATCTCCTGCTTTTGCGGCTAGTGGCTATTCTTAATATGCAAATAAATTACTCCACCTTTATGCAGTCAAGAATTATATCATATATATTATTTCCCAAAATAAAATAATTTAATTTCACACATATCTCTATCACAGGCAAAAGTTGATGAACAAATGTGTCCTTTTCTCTTATCACTCTCCCAACTTTTTTCATTCTCTCGCTTTTTTAATGCAAAAGATCAATATACATAATACAAATTAATTAATTAGCCTTGTACCAGATTATAATTAAATACTTGAAATATAAAAGGTGTATTTCAATATAAGAGAATTTTTATCATAGGATATCATTATTTTTATTAATAAACCAATTAACTTTAGTAATTTAGACTTCTAACCAAGCATAACATTAAAAAAAAAGGGGACAAAACCAAATAGCCTCAAAGAGCTAGTAAGGCCACGTTGGTTAATATTTAGGTTCGTGGATATAGTTATAGAATAATTTTCTATATAAAAAGTAATCTTAATTGAAATTCTATGTATTTGATAATATTTATTGTTTTGAAGGATTTCTATCTATATTTTGTTATATATAACAATTATAGGTGACAAAACTCTAGTTTTTTTTTTCACTAAAGATTATTTTTTTTTGATATTTTGATATTATTTTTAGTATATTTTTTCAGTGGTAAATTTCTATCATTTTCTTATTTTTTCTTCTAAAATAAAATTATTTTATTCTATTTTATTAATTTTTCTCTCCTGGAGTTTTATTTAGATTGATTATTTATCATTTTTATATTTTCATAGGGGTTTTCATAATTTGGGATTGATTTTTTTAGTAATATATATGATGATATATTATTAAATATCGTCTCTTAAACTATACTAATATATTATATACATTTTAATTCACACCTTGCTATAACATCTTCTCTAATAAAAATCTCTATAATTAATAAAAATATAAATTTATTAAATAAAATTTATGATGAAAATATAAATATAATTTTAGAGTTGAGTTAATGTGTTATTATTTAGTAACATTTATAATTGATTTCATGTTAATATTTTAAATTATAAAAATACTTTTTAAATATCATATTACTATTTATGAATAAAAATATTTTTCTATCACTAAAAAAAATTGTAATTTTCCAATTATGGTTAAAAACTGGTTTCAACTACCCTCCATTTATGAAATTTTTAATATAGAAGCTTCCCCAATGATCACTTCAAATATGATCATATAAAAGAGATGATTATTCTCAAATTTATCATTTATGTTTTCTTTTTTTCACATTTTAGGAATTTCTTTTATTAGTATGGGCCATGATTTTCTTTTTAAATTTAAATTTCCCAACCTTTTTGTTTTGAGCAAACAACTCTGAAGCTTTAATTACTTCAGAAGTTCATTGCATCGAAAGGATCCTATAAGACTGTTTTTATGCATATAACTCCACCACTTACTCCCCCGCCAAAACAAAAAAAAAAAAAAAAAAAGAGCACTGTATCTATTTTATAATACTATAAAAATAATTGAGTTTATTTTTTATGAAGGAAAAATAAAAGAACAGAGAGGATTAAATTGAATAATGATATGGGTAGGTCCAGATTCCAGGAAATAAGCCCAATAAGAAGGAAAGCCACTAGCGAGCACATGATTATTGTTCTTTTTTTTAAATAAAACATAAACTACTAAAAGTCCAATGTCAAACATCCAAATGCGTGCCACATCAGCAATTGCGCCGTAAGAATATTTCAACATTGAGCTCACCTTCAAATTACTAGAAAAAGGAACTGTTCCATCAAACGGTAAATCCATAAACAATCTGAAGTAGGGATGACAATGCAAAAATCTGTCCAATGAAGTGAAAAATTTTCAATCTTTTTTCATATGATGAGGTGAAAATTACATCTTTTATTTCACTGGTTTTTACGAGAATCGTTCAAACTTCTCGTGAAAATTTAAAAATATTATATATATATATATTTTATAAATTTTTGTATTTATTAAATAAATATTTATATATATAATAATATATTTCTATATATTTATTAATTTATGATATAAAATATTTATTTTTTAAAATAAAATATAAATTATATTTTTAAAAAAAATTATTTGAAAGTTATAAAAAAATAAAAAAAATTTATACCGCATGAAATCTCCATGGGGCAAAATATTCCCCCGGAAACAAGAATGGAGAAAAAATTTCCCCTACCAAAAAGGCGGGGCCGCCATCCCTAACTTTTCCACCAGATGGGTAAACCCGTAGATAAATAACCTTAATTAAAAGAGATTAATTATACAAAGAGATTCGTTGTTTTGATGAAAATAAGAGGTGAGATTAACATTATTAATCATCAATTAGAGTGTAAATCACTTTACTAAACCACGCCTCGTACATTTTCAGTGTTGCGTTTGATTAAACTAAAAATCTTTGCTTTTTAAATAATAACTGTAATAATATAAAGAAAGAAAAGAACAGAGAGAGACAGAGAAGGCTGATTGTCTGAATCTATTATATGTCGGCTTGTTCACATAAATAATAAAGCTGTCTTTGCTTTTCCTTTCACTTCTCTTTCGGTCTCTGATTTCTCGGCGATAAGTCAGTTTTCCATCTTTCTGATCCCTAGTTAAAATGGGGAATTCATATTTGCTATTTTTTTTTCTGTTGGTCTGAATCATAAAGTTGGATTTTTGATTCCCTTTCACCAAACATTCTGATTCTCTCTTTCTTTCTTTCTTCTTTTTGGGTCTTTGAGTTTGATTTTTCATGGGAATAGAGATTCATTCATTTGGATATGTGGTTTTTGGCAGAAGAGAAAATAGTTGAGTAGAGCAAACTTCTTTTTGTGTTTTCTTAAGTTTCAGTTATTAGTTAGGTTAGGGTTTGATTTGTTGGATTGAATGGAAAATTGATTCTTTTAAGTGAAGTGATCTTGAAATTATTGGCTACGGTTTTGGAGCTAAAGAAGTTGGGTTTATGGTGAAAAAAGAAGATACAAGTTTGGTGTGGTGGTGTATGGTAAGTTTCTGTGTGGAAAAGACCAAGTGATTGGATTTGCTAAAAAGGAATACTTTTTACCTTTCATTTCCTGCAAAAATGAAGGTTCCTCCAAATGGGTTTATACCAAATTCAGTTGAAGGTAGGTCTCAGCTGTCTTTGTTGCAATCCCATTTCTTTAATCTCTATGATTGCTGCTTTTTCGTTTCTTTTTTTTTTTACGAAATTTTTTTTTCTCTTGCTGCCTTAATACTCAGCTCATGCTTCTTGATTTTTGTCAGGATTTGAGTGTGCCTGATGATTTATTACTGTTTTCTACTTTTCTTAGCATGTGGCTTTGAATCGTGTTAATGGATAGGTGGTGGGAAATAGGATTTGTAGTTTTTAGCTTTCATTATGTGCTTCCCCTTTTTATACAAGAGAGTAGTAGTTTTGGAAATCAAAGTTTTTCTGATGCTATATAGTATACATGTTTGCATCTGGAGTTTGTTAATTTATTTGCATCTCTTATAATTTTGAGTAAGCATCTTAAGTTCTGACTAATCCAAATTTTGGAAATAATGTAAATAGAATTGCACATATATTTTGTAAGCAGACAATTTTTGTTAAAATAAATTACTTAATTTTACAGATAGATTCTTTTTTTTTTTTAAATTAAATTTTGCTGACTTTAACAGCCCGTTTCAAGCTTTGAATTCATTCTTTCTTTTCATGAATTTGCTCAATATACATTCTTCAACCAGTGCTATAGTTTTTTTTAATTTTGTGACACTTCTCGTTGCAAACAAAGAATCTATTTATTTGTCATTGTTAAATCTAAATACCAGATTGTTAGTCTAGTGAAAAGTTCCTTTATAACTACGTCTTATATTCATAGAAAAAATATATAAGGGCAGAGAAGCAGTGGAACTGGACTTATTTTTGTTCAGCAAGTTCCTTTTTATGCTGCCACATACATAATCTGTATTCCAGATATTGTTCATGATAGCGACACACAGCTCTCCCAAAAACAATCATGTGGTCTCCAAAGCCAGAAACACAATCTTGTGCATTTTTTCCTTTTGCTTTCTTTGGACCATTTTTTTCAGGAGTCGCTTTGTGTCACTTTAAATGGTATGATATGCCAACTGCTAAGAGTTACAAGGAAATAACACTTAAGTCTGGATTTCGTTATTCCTAGTAGCCTGATATAGTTCTTAAAAGAAAAATCTTAGTGGATTTGCAAATTTCTGGCTGCTTTTGTTATCAATTGTTAATAAACTGATATTGTGTGTGATTTGTAAATCCAAAGACTGAATTTTCATAAAAAACAATGGGAATTTTTAAGCATTTCATGATTTGTGATATTTTTAAAGTATATTGATGTTCTTGATTGGTTTGGGAGCAGGAGAAAGGAAGAGTATTAATTCAGAGCTTTGGCATGCTTGTGCTGGGCCATTGGTGTCTCTGCCTCCAGTTGGAAGTCTTGTAGTTTACTTCCCTCAGGGACACAGTGAGCAAGTATGTTGCCTTCAATAAATCTAGGAAGCTTCTATTCTGGATTGTGCTTTCTAATGAAATTTGCTATGGTACCTTAACTTTCAGGTTGCGGCTTCAATGCAGAAGGAGACTGATTTCATACCAAGCTATCCCAACCTTCCTTCTAAGTTGATCTGCTTGCTTCATAATGTCACATTGCATGTATGAGAGCCTTTGTTGCTTTAAATGGCTGTTTTGCAGTTATTGAATTTCTTTAAGAATAATATTGTGTTTATGTAATTTGGTTGATAACAACATCCTGGCTGGTGACTCTCCCTGTTATATAATTAAACACTGCTAATTCTTTTGCTGGTATTGGTGTCTTTGCACGCTTATCTATATTTTCATCACTTGCTTGGAGAGGGTTAATGTAGTGCAATCTGATTTTTAGTCATGGGTGTATTGGTTCTGTGACATAACTTTCCATAAATGTTTCAATGAATTAAGTGAAATAATTTTTTTTTTTAAAGAAGCAAAACTGTTGTGCTATTCCAAAGTTGTATAGTTACTGATCTATGTATGTGTTTAATTAGGCTGATGCAGAAACTGATGAGGTCTATGCTCAGATGACCCTCCAACCAGTAAGCAAAGTAGGTCAGCCATTTGATTTTAGCATTAGTGAATCAGTTACTTGACTAGTTATATTTTTCTAATCATATTCATGTGGGAGATTGTGCAAAATTAATATATATTCTGCAGTATGACAAGGAGGCATTGCTGGCGTCTGATTTGGGCCTCAAGCAAAGCAGGCAACCCGCTGAGTTCTTCTGCAAAACTCTTACGGCTAGTGACACAAGCACACATGGTGGATTCTCTGTACCTCGACGAGCTGCTGAGAAGATTTTCCCACCACTAGTGCGTACAATAATTGAAATTCTTAATTCTTAATTTTTTTTTATAAATCTGTATTATGCCTTATGTATCTACTTTTCCAATGCTTGCAATGATGATGTGATAGGATTTTTCAATGCAACCGCCTGCTCAAGAACTTGTAGCCAGGGATTTACATGACAATACATGGACATTTAGACATATTTATCGCGGTATTGACCCCTTTAACACATTGTGCCTGATCCATATTTAAACATTTGAATAATGTTGGCAGGTGAATACATGAAATGGGAAATTAAGTTTCCTGGCTTTTAAAGTCTTACTTTATTGACAAGTATAATTTTCTTTTCTGGTTTTTCTTTTACTGTGATTTTCATGTGGAAAATTTTAAGTCCGAGATTTTGTAACATACTAACATTTTTGCTGGCATTTCTCAAAGCTGGAATGAAATTTTAATTTTCCTCATTTTGATATAGCTAGTTTTTTTTATGGTTTTAACGAAGACAAGATGGGGAGATAGTTTTGTTTACTTGGATAGCATATAGAGTACATTAAACTGTGAATTTTTTGATGACAGGCCAGCCAAAACGACATCTGCTCACTACAGGTTGGAGTGTCTTTGTTAGCACAAAAAGACTTTTTGCTGGTGATTCTGTTCTATTTATAAGGTATAAGATGGGATTTGATAAGAAAACATTACAGCTGGAATGTTATCATATTTAGCTGAAATAATCTAATTTGATGTAGAGATGAAAAATCACAGCTTCTCTTGGGTATAAGGCGTGCTAATAGGCAACAGCCAGCTCTATCTTCATCAGTCATATCCAGTGACAGCATGCATATTGGAATTCTTGCTGCTGCAGCCCACGCTGCTGCAAGTAACAGTCCATTTACTGTATTTTACAATCCAAGGTGCTGATGTAATAATTTATCTCGTCAATGGAAAATAATGATTCATATTGAATGTGGCTGACAAAATTTAGCTGATGTAAATAGGGCAAGCCCTTCAGAGTTTGTGATTCCCTTCTCCAAGTATAACAAAGCCATGTATACACAAGTTTCACTAGGCATGAGATTCAGAATGATGTTTGAGACTGAGGAGTCAGGAGTTCGGAGGTACATGGGCACAATCACTAGCATCAGTGATTTGGATCCAGTGCGATGGAAGAACTCACAGTGGCGCAATCTTCAGGTATTGCTAGGTGCTTGTAGCCCTTGTATGATCAAATTTAGATATTTTAACTCGGTTTATGATGTGTTTTTTCCTTTGAAAAGAAGATTATTGCATCTGTCAAAATCTTTCTTTTTATTTCAAAATAGTTTCACTTGATTTTCATCAAGTCAAATGTCATTGTCACACTGAATGTTTTAGCCTCAATCAATCTTTATTTTGATAGGTTGGATGGGATGAATCAACTGCTGGTGAACGCCCAAGCCGAGTTTCTATTTGGGAGATTGAGCCTGTTGTCACTCCTCTCTACATTTGTCCACCTCCATTTTTCAGACCCAAATTCCCTAAACAGCCAGGGATGCCAGGTGCGTCAAATTCATGTAAATCCTATTTCTTAACGTACACATTATATTGTTAAATTGGAATTTCTTTATTACAACCATATGAAAAATAAAAGGTGCAATTTCCTGATTGGTTCTTAACAAGTTTTGCTTGTGCAGAAACCAAATTTTAAACTAAAAAATTATATTGTAGCTATAAAATGATCAACACAGGTAAGCCTAAAAAGATTCTACTTGTTGCTTTCCAACATCTAATTGAAATTTGATGTAAATGATGTCAAAAAGCCTCGAGAGCATAATTTCTGTCCATCTAGTGGATCCCATTCCTTTTACATAGTTGATAATTTGGCTAAATCTGTTTTAAATGACATCCTTTAACATTTTCTTCATAACTTATCCCTGGTAGTGCTTTTGCAGATGATGAATCTGATATTGAGAATGCTTTGAAAAGAGCAATGCCCTGGCTTGGAGATGAGTTTGGCATGAAAGATACTCCAAACTCGATTTTCCCTGGTTTGAGTTTGGTCCAGTGGATGAGCATGCAACAAAATAATCAGTTTCCAGTTGCGCAAGCAGGATTCTTCCCGCCTATGCTCCCTTCCAGTGCTTTGCAAAATAACATCAGCTCTGATGATCCCTCGAAGTTACTGAATTTTCAAGCCCCTGGACTTTCTGTACCAAGTCTACAGTTTAACAAAACAAATCCACAAAACCAAGTAGGTCAGCTGCCACAGCCATCTATGGCATGGGCTCAACAGCAGCAGCTGCAGCAATTATTGCAGACAAATATTCAACATCAGCCATCGCATCTTCAACAGCAACAGCAGCAACCTCAACCGCTGCAGCAACTGCAGAGGCAGCAACCACAACCACCACAGCAACAACTGAGCCAACAACAGCAGCCACAACCACAGCCTCCACAATTACAACTGCAGCAGCAGCAGCAACCACAACAACAGCAGCAGCAGCAGCAGCAGCAGCAGCAGCAGCAGCAACAACAGCAGATGTTCCAACAATCTTCTGTGACTAATAATGCGGTTAGCCCTAACCAAATTCCAAACCAAAATTTGCAGCAACCAATTGTGTACTCTCAGCTTCAGCAGCAACAGCTATTGGCAAGCAATAGCCAATCTCAAAACATTCCCTCTGCTAATAAGAGTTTGTATCAGCTGACCTCTTTGCCACAAGACCCTCAGTTCCAGCAACAAATGGATCAGCAATCTAGCCTCTTACAGAGACATCAGCAGACACAGTTGCAACAGTCCCCACTGCATATGTTGCAACAAAACCTGTCACAAAGAACACAGACGCAGCCACAAGTGCAACAACTATCACAGGCTGGCCTCTCTGAACAACAGCTTCACTTACAGTTGCTGCAGAAATTGCAGCAACAGCAGCAGTTGCTTTCCCCTACAAGCTCACCTTTGCAAACTCAGCTGCTACAGCAACAGCAGGCTCATCAACAAAACCAGCAGTTCCAACACTCACATCTTCCACAGAGTCAGCAGCAACCATTAAGTAGCAGCAATTTCTCAACAGCAGCACTCATGCAATCCCAATCTTTTCCTGTAAGCCAATCCCATCGGTTGCAGAAGTCACCTTCAACCATTAGAGCCCATTCCACTCTGACGGATGGAGACGCTCCATCTTGTTCAACCTCACCATCCGCAAATAACTGCCAGATTTCTCCATCAAATTTCTTGAACAGAAACCAACCACCACAGGCCATATTAATGGGGGACTCGGTGGCCGAGCCTGGAAGTAATCTGGTTCAAGAGCTCAATAGCAAGTCTGATATTCAGGTTAAACACGAGTTTCCTGGGTCAAAAGGATCAGACCAGCTAAAATGCAAAGGTACAGTGACGGATCAATTGGAAGCCTCCTCTTCGGGAACATCGTATTGCCTGGATGCTGGTAACATCCAGCAAAATTTCTCGCTTCCCACCTTTGGTTTGGATGGTGATGTCCAGTCACATCCTCGGAACAGTCTGCCTTTTGCAACTAGTATTGATAGTCTAGCTCCTGATGCTTTGTTATCTCAAGGATATGATTCTCAGAAAGATCTTCAAAATTTGCTTTCTAATTATGGTGGGACCCCAAAAGATATTGAGACAGAGTTGTCAACTGCCGCAATAAGCTCTCAATCATTTGGGGTGCCAAACATCCCCTTCCAGCCTGTGTGTTCCAATGACGTCGCAATCAATGATTCTGGGGTTCTGAACAGTGGATTGTGGGCCAACCAAACTCAACGCATGCGGACATATACAAAGGTTAGTTAAGGCTTCCTCTCTCTTCTAAAGCTATTAGATCCACTAGAATGAAGGTAGAAGTAATTGAAGTGGCAAACTTCACACCAAAGATGGAATGAATTCTCTAGCTCTTTCATTTTATTGCATAAGGCAGTATGATGGCCTATTATTCACACAGAAGTGAGGAAAATAGGAAGTGCTAGATGTTTGATTTTAAACCATCCAATTCTGTCAGAGTTGATCTTTTTTTTTTTTTTCCCTTATTTGAATTTAATATACCTATTGTTCCTGCATATTAGCAGCTGATGGCATTGAGTGTACAATTCATCTCTATATGGTGAAAATGGCTTGGTGTAACTTTGTTTGATCTTCAAGTAGTATGAACATTTCTGACAGCACTTGCTTTTGGCACTTCTATATGTCGTCTCCAACAACTTCTTCTATATATCAGTTGCTTTAGTTTTTACCGTACGAAACTTGGATTCCCTATCGCTTGTTCAAAACTGTGCAGGTGCAAAAGCGAGGCTCTGTGGGAAGATCTATTGACGTCACCAGTTATAAAGGTTATGATGAACTTAGACATGATCTGGCCCTTAT
Organism: Omphalea diandra; assembly: GCA_949677035.1. Lineage (NCBI taxonomy): Eukaryota > Viridiplantae > Streptophyta > Magnoliopsida > Malpighiales > Euphorbiaceae > Omphalea > Omphalea diandra. Next base: position 12,759 of record CATIWR010153352.1, read on the forward strand.
GTTTGGTATTGAAGGGCAACTAGAAGATCCTCAAAGTTCTGACTGGAAATTAGTTTATGTGGATCATGAAAATGACATTCTACTCGTTGGTGACGACCCTTGGGAGTAAGTTAATAAACCCAAACTTGCAGTTTAGTTTGTTTCTTGATCTATATGTTCAACTGTCTTCTTCTAATTGCCTGCAGAGAGTTTGTAAGCTGCGTTCAAAGCATAAAGATATTGTCATCTGCAGAAGTGCAGCAAATGAGTTTAGATGGAGATCTTGGTAGTGTGCCAGTTCCCAATCAAGCCTGCAGTGGAACTGACAGTGGAAATGCATGGAGAGGACATTATGATGTTAACTCAGCTGCCTCATTTAATAGATGAGACTTCCAGATCCAGAATACGAGCTGTCTATGAACTTCGCACTACAGTTTTTCTAACCCTTCAGCAGTTGCAGTTATTGACTGTTATAGCAGCTTAACCGTCGGGTAAAAATGGACAGAAAACTTGTTCAAATATCCCAGTAATGAAGGGAAAAGTTTTTACTTGGGGATAACCCCTACATCGTCAATGCTACTGAAGGTTGAGCTTCTGAAGCAGTGGCCCTAGGTGCGATGTGCGTGCAGCACTGCTGTGAGATTATTTCCATTTCACTCAATATTTAGCATCCATTTCCCTTCCAACTTTTGTCTTCCCATGGTGGATGAAATCAATCTGGTGACGAACAGGAGGCACAATTTGCAAGTACAGTGGGAAACAAGGAGAAAAGGAATAGATGTATAATACTATCTTACCTAATCTGATAGTCAATCTGACAAACACATGTAAATGCTACGCAATTGCAGATGGGCTCACTGTCTTGATTTGATAATGGTATCGAACGATAATAGTATATTGTTGGCAAAGAAAACTCAGCAGTTTTAGACCGTCTTTTATAAGTAGCTGCCATTGCTGAACCTTGAATTCACTAGCTGATCACATGAATATCACAGCGTAGCCCAAGCAGCCAATAGCCAATCATGTGATCATTCTGATGGATCTGAATATGCATGCTGATAAATTAGGATCTTTTATGAAATGCTACCTCTGGTATGTTTCGTGATGTTGGGTTTATTTTGCTATCCCTCATTTTGTAGCTTTATCTAAACAACAGAGATGAATAGAGATGAAATGGCATGATTAATAGAGATGAAAAATAGTCAAATAGAAGGATTCTCCCTTGGCATCTCATCATCAGGATCATCAATAAAAAGGACCAGTCCTGCAATACACCTGATGCTAGTGCCCAAGGGCTCCACAATTATCTAAACAACAGCTGCACTTCAGATTAAGCAAGCATGCAGGATAGGCCCGGAAAACCCAAGAAACATGTGTGTATATTTCAACTTGAAGCACAAATCACAAATCCATTTATAATAAAGTACTGCACTTACAATCCTTCTCCCCTAAGGCAACTCAACCACAAAATTCAGTGATACAAACACAAAAAAAGACAACTAAGAGAGAACAGCGATGACATCAGAAGCCCTGAGTGCAATATAGTTGACACCATCATTTCCCTTCAAGTCGTTCCCTGCATACTTAGAATATAAAACTGTATTCCCTGGGGATATGGATAGGGGTTTCCTTTTGCCTTCCTCGTCAAGAGGTCCAGGTCCAACTGCTACTACCTGTTTTACCGAATTATGTGAGACAAAATAAATCAACTTTTTAAGTAATGCAATTTTTTTTTAAAAAAATAAAAAAAGGCGCTAAGTAAGCCTCTTACCGTGCCAATTGAAGGTTTCTCTTTGGTTGCCTCCGTCAACAACAAGCCTCCAGCGGTTTTCTCCTCCGCTTCAGCAACCTGCAATCAAATCCAAACAATTCAACAATCATTGCCCCATATTCCCACCATAAGAATGGGAAGGTACAATGTAATATCTTTTACGTGTATTGGCAAACATGGCCTCAAATGACGTTTACAACACCACACAGACTGCAGAATATACAAAAAAGCAGATCTATTGATGCACAGCAACTAATTTTCTGTAGAACTATCAAAAGAAGCCAAATATTGAGAATGGGATTATTAGAACAGTACTGAAGTAAGAGACGTTAGAGAGGTAAGGAGAAAACCTTAATGAATACTCTATCATTCAAAGGCTTGAGATCCTTAATATCATCTGTCTCAAGAATACCAACAATATCATCCTCTTTCAAAATAAGATGACTTGAACCTTGGAACTCGACCTCAGTCCCAGCATACTTTGAGTAAATGACCTGGGCACCAGTCTAGAGAATAGAAAGTCAGCAATAGCATATAAGCAAAAGCAAACAAGATGGAAAACCTCGAAGTCCGACAATGACCTTAACAGAAATATCCAGTTTGGTCTTCCCAATTTCCTTCCCCTCTCCAACAGCTACAACCTCCCCTCCTTGAGGCTTTGATTGAGCCGAGCTCGGAAGTAATATCCCACCTTCAGTCTTCTCCTCCGCAGCCTTGATCTTTACCAGCAGTCTGTCACCCAACGGCTTAATCGAAGTGTACTACAGAAACAAATCAAGACCATAATCTAAGACAAGCCAGCAAAACCATTGAAATTCAATAAAAAGACAATTTAACAAGTCAAAATTAGCACTATAAACCAAACTGTGTGCGAAGATGCTAAACATTTAAAAACTATAAGGAAGCTTCTAAATTGTTGAAGTATACAAGTAACCATTCTAAACTACCCAAATCAATAAAAAACAAAAAGAACAAAACCCATTTGCGGAAAGCGAAAACATAATCCAAAACTACAGGAAAGAGGTGGTGAGTTAGTAAAGAAGCTACCTTGGGGGCGACAACAGTAGCAGCTTTGACGATCAAGCCCCGAAAAGAGCGGTGAGAGATACCAGCCGCCTTCAACGGTCCGAAAGATGTAAGCTTTACAGTGGAAGGTCTTAGCCCTTCAAAAGACGCCAAGCTCCTAGCTGATACCGAAACCGAGGATGCAGTGAGCTGAGATGTCGCCATTTCTGGTGCTAATTTCAGACATCATAAAAAAAACACAAACGAATCAAAATCGATATTCGATAATTAAACACAAAACCGACAGAATATGTGTGAAAAAAGTAGTTAGTAACTTAGTACCTCTAATAATGGATTTGGGCGGATTTGGTAGGAAATGGAGTACGGAGAAAAGTGTGGAAAGTAAAACCCTAAAATGTGCCAATGGTGGTTTTATCAGATGATAAGAGAGACTTCTAGAATTTTGTTTGGCGCATGCAAAGAGAAGTATTCACTGTCACGCGCTTCTCACTCACTCTGCTGAACCTATCAAACGGGCCGGTTTTAATACCCATTGACGAATTGACGGTTGCGGTAACCTGGTGGCGACGTTAATATCCGTCGCCGCATTCGTGGCTATGGGCTGGACCGACCAGTCAGCAGATTTAATTCTCTCGCGCTCTATAAGATAAGAGCTTGTCTCTCATTTGCCCAATGGCAAAACAAAACTGAATTCAAATTGGAATAAGTGGGCCACTAAGAAGAATGGGTGAGCATAGAGTAGCCCAATAGTCAGCGCTTGGATTCGGATCCAGCGTTCTTGTTCACACTGATAACTTTTGCTTTAAGAGGAAAACAACTGGATGATAAATTAAATCGACAAGAATATATATTTGCTTTGCCTTAAAACTAGATGAATATCCATGAGTTGCTGCTAATGAAAATATGACATAAAATTCCTAAGACAATTTATAATATTTCATAACAAATACTATATATATATATATAGTGCATATTTTACAATTTGAAACCAAAAAAGGGAAAAAAATTCACAATTTGATCACTGGTTGTTGAACTACAGTTTTAGTATTTATAGCAGTTCACAATGTAAGAATGCATCTAAAAAACCTCATGCTATTGTCTTTCAAGTGGAAATTTTGCAAGCTCAGGATTGACCAATCATATTATGTACTTGTCTTCTGAAACAGCGGAATTCCTCACGGCAGCGCTTGCTTAAACTAATCGATCCTCCCCTAATTCATTTGCTTCGGGAATGATTTATAGGATCTGAAAAGTAAGAGTATCACATGAAAAGGATTACAAAAAAAAAAAAAAAAAATTGAAAACGTCAAGATTTGGCATTTTCATTTTCGTTTTCTGATCAAGAAGCTGCGATGCTCTAAACCTACCCTCTCCTTGGACTGTATCTCATTGGTTCTGATGTCCACATCCAATATAGTTTTATTGGTTCACCATCCTCATACAGTTTCTTTATTATCAAAGATGTTTGTGCTAACCTGTTGATGGAAAATCCCAAATTCCACAAAATATTAGCATAACGTTTTAATATTTCAAATGAAAGAATTTTAGTAGAATACAGTGCTTCTTACCTTTGCAAAGTTGAAAATTTCTTACTGCAATTTTGGAGAATAGTAACAGACCAACCTGGGATAGTGTACTTGCCATACTGTTGCAAGTCCACATTGGCTTCATCCATGTTTGTATTGCTCAAGAAACATGATCTTTATCCAGTGGCATGGTAAGTGTATGTGATTAGCAAATTTGACACAGATAAATTCACATTAAAAGGAAAAAAAAAATGCAAGACAAATTTGCATCAGCCCTTTACTATAAATCCAACATTTTTTCGTTTGTAACTTACATCAACCCCTGGCTGGAAGTTCTTAGTTGTCACCAGACCATAAGTGAGAATTTTTTCACGCTAATTTGACAGATGCATGGAGTTGCTTGGGATGCCCTCATTTGGGCTGATTCAAATTCCCTGAAAGTTCCAAACTGTTAGCCATGGTAGAGGTAGTGCCAATATTTGATCTTTCTGTTTCCTAATTACCATATTCGTCAAGTGTTGCATTGTAATCATATGATGTAGTAATGTATGGGCTTGCTGCTATTCGTCCGAAGTTGGTTCCTTCATGATACTGAGTAAAACAACCGAGTCCAATTGCAAAATAAAAAACGAATTTATTGTTGTGCAGAATAATACCATATGATAGTTATTCGAGACTTCTCTAGCTTGAACAAATCTTGCCACTAAAAATAACAAATCTTCAGCTGTCCTACATGGGTTTTTCCCACCTTAAGCTTTGAACCTATGAGGACAAGGAAAACATATTTTTCTTACGAATCACTCAAGCAATGATATTCACATGAAAACGTCAAGATTACAAAACAAATGGCAAATATATGGACGCCAAAAAAGTCAAAAAAGTATCTCTATTTAGACATGTTAATCCCTTTAGAAAGACAACTAATAATAGCACCACTAAAACATACGCTAATAGACATATTTTCACATTTGGCCATTTGTTAATAACTTTTAGCTATTATTTAAAAATGAAATAATATTTTTATCTGAAAATTTAAAAATATAATATAAATTAAAATATTTTTCTAAAATTAATATTTATTTTACATTAAATAAATCAAATGATAACAACATGAGATCAATATATTTGAAATATACAATTTCTTTTTACTATATATATATGTATATAAAAATATTTGTGTGTGTGTGCTGCATGCGTATGAAATTATATATAAAATATGATTGTATCATTCTCAAAATAAATTTATAAATATATGAAAAGCGAATAAAAATACAATTATGGAAAAAAAAAAAATTTAACCTATAGTCGATAGTGGAGGTTGGTCTGCAATGGTATCTTTAAACACCTCATATACCGTCGAAGAGTGGAGATTGGCCTAAAGAGGCATCCAGCACTTGGAGGTAGATTCCCTGGTATCAAGTTTGCAAACTTGGTCCCTACTCCAAGTTAGAAGCTCTTGGCAACCTTCTAAACCCACTATTAACAGTTTATTCAGCCTAATAGGCTGTAAAACAGCTCAACATTACAGAAATGACAATATATGATAATATTAATATAATAATTAATAGAATATACAATATATAATTAATATATATAATATAATATTAATATATTTGATAAATATATATAATAGAATATAATTAATATATAATAATATAAATTTAATTTTAATATAATATAATATAAATTTAATAATTTAATATAATAATTAATATAAATTAGTATAATAATATTAAATAATAATATAATTAATATTAATATATAACATATAATTAATATGCAATACATAAGATATTTAATATAATAAAATAAAATATATTTAATATTTTAATATAATCATATTAATATATTAATATTATTATATTAATATAATAATGTTATTGTATTAAATATAATAATATTATTGTATATTAATATTATTTTAACTTATATTTAATATTTAATATATTTTTAATTTAATAGTATAATTTAGTATAATAATATAATAAGTACTATTTAATATAATAATAATAATATAATAAATAATCAATATTAATATATTAATATACTAATAAATATAATAATATGCTCTACCTACAGAGATTGGAGTCTCCTACTTCAAGAGGCTGAAACCTTCGCTGGCAATGATCAAATTGGAAAAATCAAAGGCTCACACATGGAGTTCAGTGAATTTTTCAAAGATACAGGCAACACAGGAAGTGATACTGCCTTTCATACTTGGATCAACAAAATTAAAGATTTAGTTCATAACATGGATGACCAAGTTGATCAGTTCATCATTCAGATGGATAAGCAAATTGGGTCTGAATCTGATAGGTTGTGCATTGACCAAATGTTTCAGGAATGAATTACAGAAGATAATCTCGCCTTGCTGAAACCATCCATATAATGAGAGAACTCAACATTTGAACAATAATGGAAGAAGAGAAGGAAGAGAGAGAATATAACAAAGAAGAATCTCATGGAAAGGAATAATGTTGTATGGAACTCGGTTCAAAAACCGTTGAAGGAAGGAAGGAAATAATGACGGTAATAAGAAACAAATTCCTGAAAAGGAAAAAGGTCAGACATCTGCATCTTCCTTTGTTCTGTTCAAATTAAAAGACAAATAGTTTACCTAATTACCTTCAATTGGAATCGCAATTGCGTTGATAATGTCCGGGCGCACCCTCTCAAGCAAAAGCAATACAAAAAGCATTACCAAAAATCTTTAAAAAAAGGAAAAGGAAACATATACCTAAAACAGAAAGAAGAACGGAAAAAAAAAACTGAGGAAAGCTTCAACAGCAGTGAAGTCTTCCGTTTTCAAAAGAAAAAAAATAAATAAATAAAGTCACCGAACTCATAAGAATGAAAGAAAAATCAAAGTTGTTCTTTCTCAAAGTCGCCTGCATAACTCTTACCCAGACATTATCAGGCTAATAATCGGTCAGTAGTTGAACTTCAAAACAACAAACACATTGTTAGTAAAATTTAGATTAAAAATAATGATGATAAGGAAAACCTCGTCTTCCAGCTCAGTAATCTTTTTTTCATCAATGCCTACTATATAAAGACGTATCCCAACAAACTATATCATTCAAAATCCACAGAGTCTCAGTATTCATTATTATTATCTATTAATTAACGGCAAAGTCATGGAAGGTTAATACTGTATCCACTCCATGCAACGAAGAAACTAAGGCCTCATAATTAAAGCAGGTCTTTCTCGACACAGTCAAGCCGGAGGGGATTCGTTCAGTGGCTCGTCTCATGGGCAAACTAAATTGGGTATTATATTTGAAATCTGCTCAAATCCCCAAAATGCAACTCACATCAAATCCTGAAACCGGCAGCTAACATCCAAATCCCCAAACCGTAACAAAGAAATCCCAAAATCCCCAACCCTAACATGCCCAAATATTAGCACATGCATATAAAGAGGAGAAGGAGGAGAAGGGGAGATAGTGTTCCAATATAAGCACACACAGATAAAGAAAAAGAGCCCTAAATTAAAAACCCCCAAATTAGAAGAAAAACCCAAGAATTGAGAATTCTAGAGTTTCTGGAGTGAAAAATAAGGAAACGAAAATAGTGTACACAGTTTTACTATCACCTATCTTGCGTTGTGTGGCCTACTTTTTGGTGCTTTGAGGCGGCGAAGAAGAATCGAAATCGTATAAGCCAGAGGGTTGAGAGGAGTAGAGAATAGAAGGAAACAGGGGACGCGACTGAACAACAGGGAAATGAAAAAAAAAAAAAAAGAAAAACCAAAACGGCGTCGTTTTGGAAGGGCAGGAACAAAAAGAAACGAACAAGAGACAACTGCAAAGGCACACGCACAACTTCGTCTTTTTTGTTTCTGACATTAACACTGTTTGGATTAAAAGTTTATGAAAGATTGGTTGGGTTATTAATTGAATGAAGTCGATAGGTTTAATTTGGAGTGAAAATCTTAAATTATATTTATATTTAAAATGGTAAAAATTTAAAAAAATGATTTAAAATTAATTTCATTTATTTACAATGAAATGAAATAAAATATTAGCTTAAAAATTGATAAAAATAGTCTTGTATGTATTAATTTAACTAAATATTTTTTTATCAATTATTTTATATTTTTATAATATGTATTTTCAATAAATTATATTATATTTGTACTATTAAATAAATTTTTTCAAAAGATACATATTTATAAAATTTTCAATAAGGGGATATATATTTTTAATTATTTATAATTTTATAAAATTTATTCTCTTTATTTATATAAAAATAAAATTAAAAATTTAATTATTTATTTAATAATTATTTAATCACGTAAATTTCATCATATCCCATAATTTTGCAGGCCAATTAACATAAAAAATTTATATAAATTTTATAAAAGGTTACTAATTAATTATACAAGAAAATACTTATCAAATTGATGTCATTTGGCCTAAAACCACTTTTGCCTTTAACAAATGGATCTTGAGCAAGGCAATAACTGGTTTTCTAGAATGTCACTGGTTATCTAGCATGTCTTGATCAACGCTTACTTCAGGTGGTAAAACAGGATCTCCATAAAAGCATTTGTTTAGATTTCCAAGGTCTTGCCTTGAAATTATTATTAACTTAAATTGGTAATCTACTTAACATGATTTGCATTCTAAGCAATCAATTACACATGTTATTTATTAACCATGCATTATATTGAGCAACTTACACATTGAGTCACTTATCAATACACGATTTCATGTGTCAAAAAATAAAAATAAAAATGAAGCATAACTACTATTGAGGATTCACTATTCTAGTCCACACTTCCTAACAAAGTTTATTTGCAAACAACGGAATGCACTTATTACTATCAATGTGCAATTAGCAAAATAAAATGATTTCATAAAAAGGGAAGTAGAACAAATATAAGAATAGTAGCATTATTGGCTTGCATTCCTTATTCTTTTGCCAAAGGTGTGACACCAAAAGATTTCTGCAAAACTAGCATAGGAGGAGTGCATAAGATGCTTTTTAGGTCTCTAATGCATCCCTTTCCTCTTTGTAAGTCCATGAACAGGACTCAAGCACACAAAAAGTAAATCCATGAGATAATCTTTCTAAAATATAAACAAATAAAACTTAGGCATATAACTTCACATATTATAATCTCCATAAGTTTTCGCACATTCACATAATCACCAAGTTGTCCTTCACGTAAAATATTTGAAGCTATCGAGCTACCACCATATGGACTTTGTGCTAATGTCAATCTAGCAACCTTATCTCCCAAATCAGACTAATACAATGACAAAGCAGTAGGTGCATCTATTCCTCCTTTACTATGTCCAAGAAGCATAACACGTTTCTTTGAACCCCAAAAGATTTCTTCAACATACTCTTTTATCTCTCTAGTATTTTTCTCAACTGAAGTCTGATTAGTGATTAAACAATCTCAATAAAAGATTTGAACATCATTATATAACGGCATAATAAGCTCGTAAAAACATACCTCACTGTGAAGCTTGGAAATATGACAGGTTAGACCCAACTTAGAGAAACACATTTTCGTATTAACAAAATAAAGTGCTCGGTGATTACTAAAAAGACTTGATGAATAAAAAATTAAATTAAATAAATTATTTGAATCTGGGATAACCAATAGGAAAACAATAGAATTCTATAACTTTCAATGCATCAAAATTGCAATATTCAAGTATAGCTGGTTGTGTAATTTAAATTTAATTAAAAAAATGAAACCTCTTAGCTGAATGATTATTCAATTTGCCATGTTGTAGACAATTTCATTCTAATAAATGACTAATAACTCTGTTTTATTGCACAAAAATCTGACATCCTCATTGCCTTTTATCACTCCAAAAAGTGGTTTTTGTCCCTGTACAATATTGAACATCCCTAAGAACTTCCTACCTAGCAGATGACTAAAACTTCTTGCCAAACTAATGCTGATATTATTTTGTATGATTCACTAGACATTTTGGGAAAAATTTTTCCATAGACACGCCAATGAGAAGTGCAAATCAAAAAATTTAAATAGACAAGCTAATCAGAAGAATATTTGCCAGTCATAAAGAACAGGTGGTCCCAATACCTGCAATATTAGCAGAAAATGGACAAAAGCTATTTTTAGAACATCAACTGTAACATTCAGGATCATAACTGCTACTTGGAACCAAAAAGTAAACCAATGAATTTGGCCACATGTGCATACCATGCCTGATAAATGAGGAACAGATATCAAGCGATAAAAATGCACAGTAACACAAGTCTTACACATTTAACCAAGTTCACATTTTGAAAATGAGGAACATATATCAAGATTGAGTGAATCTCAGAAATTCCATTATAATCAAATGGTCTACAAGCATGAAAAGATATAGTACTTGTTGTTGTAAAATACAAGTATGGATAATAAACATAAGTGGTAATTACGAATAAATTTTTTTTTGAAATATTCAATCCAACCCACAACCCCACCAATAGTCTAGAAGCTACCCAACTTTCCTTTCAAGAAAAAGCTGCAATCTTGCACAACGATATTGATTTATTGTATCAAATGGTACATAATTATGCAAATCAAGAATTGACACCGCACAATTGTGCTTGTAAACTGGAAGTGTGCGAGCAAATATAGATAATGGATAGAAGAAAGATATCTGAGCATAAAAGAGCTACATTTTGAAGGAGAGAGACTGACGTGTGTTGGTTTGCTTTGCTTTGAGAGCCCAGGTGAGATCACAACAGAGCGAAGGTTGGGGACGAAGCTAGGGCAAAGAAGTTGCTATATTGATGTTGTTGTGTTGTAGGTTGTGCGACAATGGGAGGAAGCAGATTGTTGGCCAACCAAACCGAGGGCAAAATTGTATTTGTTTGGTTTCTTTTACTTTGAACTGGTGGGAACACTCCAATCGGGGTGTTTCAATATCCTGGTTTGGGTGATTTTGGACAAGTTGTAGAATCAGTCTATTTCACTCTAACGCCTTCCATCCAAACATAAAACTATTTTACAAACTAATCTTTTTCATTTCATTTTAGTGTAAACTTTCAATCCAAACACAGTGTAATGTTACTGCTCAAGCACGAAAGGAAATGCCCATATTCAGTTGCACTATTCAAAAGTTGTTCCGCGTTTATAGTATTTATATAAATATAAATATAAATTAGGGGACTCCTTATCAAATGAATTTTTTAATCGTGCAACATAGTTCTTTAATCCAAAATATGAATGTGCACACATTCATGGCTCCGAGGAAGTTACCACTACCAAATTCAGAATCTATGTGGCATCATGTTTCACTAGAGCTGGAAACAGAGCATCCATTGTTGTAACTGTTAAAGATCAAAATCAGAGGCTTGTAGATGGTCTAACATGTAACAAATTTCTTTCTTTCAAGATCTCTGCAGATGCAAGTGCAATAATGCTGGATTATATCTGGCAGAGGAATTGCACCTTGATTGCTTTACTCGTTATACCGAGAACCAAACTACTGTAAATATTTTGGGGAATCAAAGGCTTGAGATTTCTTGAGACATTTTGGGATTGATTTACCAAGTAACGGAAAGACTTTCTTCATTTCAACAAGCTGGAGTCTGTGCTTTTAGCAAGAATTGTAATAAACCTGTTAAAGGAAAAGTCTATCTATTGCTTGATTTGCTTGTCTCCCTTAGTTATTGTATACTTTGAACTGTGAATCTGCTTAATGGAATTGCTTCTTTTTATGACAAAAAAAAAGGTAGTATAGGCTTGCAGTCAAAGAATTAATTAAGATGTAGATTGATTGAATTTGTATTTAATTATAAGTAGAATTTCAAATAAAAATTAATTCTTTTATATTCCAAATTAATATGCAATCCACTTGTCTTAGAAGGACTCTCTATATAAGGATTGTTGCGCTCAATGTTAACAAAAGTCTTGTATCTTCAATCTTTCTTCTTTTTCTCTTTAATTTCTCTCATTTAAATTTCTTTTTTTCCTCTCTTTTTTAACTCTTAATTCATTATATAAAAATTTCTCTCAAGTTGGTGAATCTTTAAATTTTATAAATTTACCCTTTAGGTTGACAGTTTTTGTAGTTAGGTGATATTAACGCGTCATAACACAATAATATATATTTAACTTAAAAATATATAATGTAGAGAGTAGAGATTCAAAATCTAAGCAGATATAAAGTTTGATTCAAAAATATTTTTTTTTATATATAGAAACACATTTACTTAAATCGTGTTTAAACATGTATATTCATATCATGTATTACATATTAATTCATTAACTGAATTATATAATTGTGTTTAATCGTATTTATTGTGAGTTAGACATGTCTAATTGTTTAAACTTACATTTTTTATTGTGTTATAAACGGGTCAATCTTTATATTAACCCAACTATATAATCATGTTGTTTAATCAGATTATGTCAAAAATGGTCAACTCTAATATAGCCCAATTAACTCTCATTAATTAGATTGAATTGATGATTTTTACTATTTATACACTTAAAATTTAAAATAAAATTTAGTTAATTAATTATATTTAATAAACATGTCTTTTAAGCATAAAATTTATATTAAAAATTATGAAATTAGTATATCCACACCAAAAAAAAAAAAAAATCTTGATTGAAAAGAATAAAAATAACACTTTGCCTTCTCTTCAAATTTTATTTTGTAATGTTGTAATTCTAAAACTTGTAATGTTTTATGAAATTTATTATCATCTTTAACACGTTCAGAAATTCATTTATAGTTGTCCATTTTTTTCAAAAAATTGGTTAATATTACTATAATTTCCAATCATTTATAAATTAATAAGGGTGGAGGGTAGTGCAATTGCAAGTTAAAAAAATAGTATGTATTATTTCAAATGCAGTAATATATTTTTACATAATTTTATTTTTATACGATGTTTCAAATAATTATATATGAAATTTATTTGATTTGCAAATTAATTCTTATACCTGAATTACATATAAAGATTATTATGAATTTATAATAACTGGATTTACAGTTTTAATAGATTGTAATCCTTACTAATTTAGAACTTTGTTCAGTCAATCAATTTAATTTGAAAATAACTATTAGCTGCAGTAAAAAAAACAAACATTTGAATTCAAATATTTATTTAAAGAATCCATGGTGACTCAAAGCGAGATTACTAAAAAAATCAACTGAATTTCATAATCTACGTACACCCTTAATTTATGTTCCTATTGCTTACAAACAATATTGATGATAGGAAAGGTAGAAGTCTTGTTCTTTTTCGCCGAAGGATTTGTCGACGTCTTCACATCCATAAGAACAGAGAAAGGACGTTTAATTAAGCTTTTTTTTAAGCCTTTTCAAAAAAATTTTAGTTTTCTCAGCATTAAAAAATTATGAACAAGAAATTTAATTATTGAGAATCTTTTTACTTTAGTTATTAGTAATGACTGCTAGTTGATAATTATTATTAATCATTAATAACTGATACATATAAATTATTTAACTAAAATCTGTAAATTATTTAGTATGTCAAATAATTAATAACGATATAATTATTTTAAAGAGGTTTAATGATAAAAAAAAAAGTCCTTAATTTTCACGTATTTTTCAATTCCATTTCATATTTCATTTTTTAATGCAAAAGTTTCTAATTTTAATTTTTTTTAAAATTTATCCTCAAATCAATATTTTATTATTAAAAATAGATAAAGGATCATTATAAACCTGAACTTTTTAAAAAAGTTTGATTAGACCCAAAAAAGAGAAAAATAACTAAATTTTATATAAAATCTTATTTAATTTAATTTTATTCACTTTTAATATAGAAAAATCTAACTAAATTGAATTATATATATATATATATATATATATATTAAGTAACTGAAATATAATTTATTTAAATAAATAATTTATTATAAAATTTTATTGTAGAATATCAATAATTCATAATTCAAAATTAGAAACTTAGATCATCATAATTTTTTCAAAATAATGCAATGATAAATAATTATCTCTTTTTATGTACATATTAAATAGCTAAAAACTTATTTATTATAAATAATCAAATTATTTTTTTATATCAATGAGTAATTTTTTGAGAAAAATAAATTTATTAAAACATAATATAGTTAAATGTTAATTTATTCAAATATATAAGTTAAAAAATAAATTAAATAAATTAATTTTACAAGCATACATGTATACTTAATGACGGATTAAGAAAATTTTTAAAGTTGAATATATATAATATATTTTAAATTAAAATTATTGATAAAGTATTATCTATTTATTTATAAAAATTTAAAATTTATGAACATAAATGATAGATGATAATTATTTTTTAAATTTAAAAAATTATTTTAAAATATCTTAAATAATTAAAATATCTTGAATAATAATAAATCAAAGTTAAAATTGAAAGAGAACAAAATGAATAAGTGTATATCATATAAATAATAAAAAAAGACTAAGGCATATAAATAGAAGATAAAAGTAGTACAAGTGTATAATAATTAAATATTTAATTTTCATTTAATAGAAAAATCAAACAAAATATTTTTCTATATAAAATACAAAGTTAATTTATTGTATTTAAATCTCAAAATAAATAATTGATTAAGTCTAAATTAATTAAATTTTATAATAAATAAGTATTTATATAAAATAATAGACTACTATGTCCTGAAAATTAAAGTGGATTGAATTTTTATATTATATAATAACTTTTAAAACAAAAATAGAGTATTTTTATAAAAAAGAAATATTGTCAAAATTATTAATTTTTATATTATTATAAAAATAGTAAGACTATACAAAAGTGAAAAAAGTATTGTGTATATAAAAGAAAAAGTTAAATAAGATTTTATATATTTTCATTAATTAATATTTTTGAGTTTTTAACATTTAACTATTATATATTTTTAGTAAATTTATTTTTCTCATAAAAAGGACTCATTAATATAAAGAGATAATTTAATTATTTATAAAAATAAGTTTTAGCTATTTAATTTGTGAATAAAAAAGGTAATAACTATTTATTATTGTATTATTTTTAAAATAATTATGATTGTTTAAGTTTTCGCTTTAAATTATAAATTAATAATATTTATAATAAATTATTTATCAAAATAAATTATATTTTAATTAATTATAATAGATGTATTCAATTGAATTTGGTTAGATTTTTATATATTGAATGTGAATCAAATCAAATTAAATAAGATTTTATTTAATTTTTAGTTATTTTCTCTTTTTTTGGATTTAATTAAACTTTTTAATAAAGTTCAGAGATCCAAATGATTTTTTATCTATTTTTAGCAATTATTTGAGAATAGATTTGAAAAGGAAATTAAAGTTTGAACACTCTTTTATTAAAAATGAAGTATAAAATAGATTTGAAAAACACACGAAAGTTTAATACGTTTCTTGTCATTTATTAAAAATGAAGTATAAATAGATTTGGAAAACACACGAAAGTTTAAGACGTTTTTTGTCATTAAGTCTTTTAAATATAATATATTGTTTAGTGTATTACATAAATCAGAAAGAAATAAATATTATTAATTAAGATAAATTAAATTAACAAAAATTGTAATATTTCTACTAACGAACATTATAATAATTTTCAAAAATGTATAAATATTTTGATAAAATTTATAAAATTTTAAATAATTTAATTACATAAAATTAAAATTTAAAAAATAAGATTATTATTAAAAATTAACAAAAATAATTAGATGCAATTGTTGTTTTCAGTTTAAACTTTTCAATTATTATTATTTTTTTGTAAGAATATTACGTTAACTTATCGAGCAAAAGACACATATAATAATTTATAGAAATGAGAATCATAAATGTATTGGAATTAGTATGAAAAACTGACAACTATAGGAAGATCATAGATAAATGAATATAAAAATGCAGAAATTAAAATATCATGAAAAAAATACAAAGACTATATAAATTATAATGGTAACATTATATTTTTATTCAAATAGTAACAAGTATTGTGAAAATAAATACCCTCAATTATATTTAAATATTTAAATCAAATAAATTAAACTGCGACCAAATGATGAAATTAAACAATCAATTCATTGACCTATTTTAAAAACGCTAAAAGAAAGTCAAAATCTTATCGTCTCCATGGAAGGGGATGGAATAGCACCGAATCCAAAACTCTAGACGTTATTGCATCCTAAGAAAGTCCCTTAGAGCTCATCCATGACGTAAATGCAAGAGCCAGCTTTGTTACCTACTACGCGTCGTGCGGTCAAACATCCTATACTCCTCAACCTGAGGCAACAAGGCCAAGATGCATGGTTCTCCTACAAGTTTTTTGGTTTCATACAGAAAAGGATTTCACGTAATATATTTCTTAAAAAATATTTGTCAATATATTGGAGGAATAAAATGTAAGTGTTAACATATTTTTGAATTTCAACATAATTTATTTATATTTAGCCATCATAAAATAAAAAGAGGATAAATTAAACTTGAATCTCATGCTCGAATAAATACACACTTAAGATTATTCATTAGGGTGCCAAGTGCTTGAATTGCTCGCACTAATGAAAGTAAAAGTATTAGAAAAAAAAAATTGCAAACTTTAGTAATATTGAAAAACCACAAGAAAGAAAAGTTATTGCTTAAAATACTAAAATTCAAACTTTTTGGTGGAGAAGAGCGTTGAACTACTCAAATAATTTCATGATTGTCTTAATTGATTGGAAAGTACATTTACTATGGATATAACAAAAATTAGAAGAATGACAATTGCCAATTTAAAAACTCAAGAATACATGGTAAAGAAAAAAAAAATAATTTTATGGTTTATTATATTGTTATCAAATTTATTAATTATTCATAAATATTTTTTATTATTATTTTAAATAATTTAAGTAAAATAAAAAAAATATTGAAATAATAAATAATAATATATATTGATAAAATTATTATTTAAATATTTTAAAATTGTATTTAATTATATTATTATTATTGTTATATAACTACATAAAAGACATTGTAGAGTTGAGTGTTCAAAAGTTATCCAAAAACAAACGACAAAATGAATAAAGAAGAAGATAAAATGGAGGTCCCATGTAATAACAAAGAGATGATGTGGGGCAAAAGTTTGTCGTCATCGTGCTCCTACTCCAATTCGCTACTGATGTTTAAAGGAAAGACGCACGTGTTCCCATTAAAAAAACACAGCTAATAATGACAATATCAAAAACACAAACACGTGGTTTGATCTCCCCGCGTAACAAAACAATAGAAGATCGCTTATAATTCTGCGCGTTTCTTATGTGTTGACCGTCACAGTCAACCACCTCCACTCCCATATATATACGCAGCCGCAAAAATTCCATCCTCAAAACCAAACTGCCATCAAACATAACCGAAATTTTGGAAAACAAACATTCTTTACTCGAACAATAAGAAAAACAGAAACCCAAATGGTGAAACACACGACAACAGAGAAGCCCCAAGACAGGATGGATTCCAAGTACAAAGGTGTCCGCAAGCGGAAATGGGGGAAGTGGGTGTCCGAAATCCGTCTACCTAATAGTAGAAAAAGAATCTGGTTAGGATCCTACGAGTCAGCTGAGAAAGCCGCACGTGCTTTTGACGCTGCTCTGTTTTGCTTGCGTGGCCGCTCCGCCAAATTCAATTTCCCAGATAACCCACCGGACATAGACGGCGGCCGCTCTCTTTCTCCACCCGAAATTCAAGCCGCGGCTGCACGGTTCGCGAATTCGGAGCCCCGACAGCTAATGGATCAGTCACTATCTACATCACAAGTGCAGTCTCCCTGTGTTTCTGGCGCGTCGGATTTGACTGTGCCGATAGACGGTAGCGAGCTAATGATGGATGAACCGTTTTTGGACTTGTTAGCGAATATGGTTCCGGGTCATTGCACGTCAGATTTTGGGATATTTCCGGGTTTTGATGATCTGAATAATGATTTTATTGCCCCTTTAACGAGATCTCCCCTTGACATTGGAGAAGATAACTTTGATGGCGCTGCAGCTCAAGATTATTTCCTTTGGAATTTCTAGACAGATTGATTAATTCTTTGTTCGGTCGGGTAATTCTGGACAGTTTTAGAGTCCAGATAGACTGATGTCGGTTTTTTTCTCTACCCGGGAATGTAAATTTCGGGTATTGAATTTGCTGGACCAATTTTATTGCGGTCATCGTTCCTTATTGGTTGAGTGCAGTCTACATAATTTTTTTGTTTTAGAGATTACATAATTCAAGTTTAAATCATCATATCCGTCTTTACATATAAATATATAATTTTTTCACAGTGTCAACTTTGTAAATTTTGTACCCACTTAAAGTTTAAAAAGTTTGTTATAAGTCATAATGTTCACGTGCAAATTTGAGAATGCTCAATACATTTTCAAGCTTTTCTTTTATCAGCGATTCTATTATTAAATTAAATTTATCTACATTAAGATTTTGTGTTATTTTTAATTACCTTTTTAATAACTCTATCAAATTAATTCTAATCAATACTATCAATCTGCTAAATCAATTAAAATTAGTAATTTATTATTATTTCCGTTTCATAATATATGTCATTTTAAAATTACGTACATAAATTAAAAACAATTAATTAAGAACAATCTTTATTAATATCAACTAATACATCCCTAATTTGAATTTAATCAAAACTCTACCGACAAAAGAAATGGAAGAAAAAAAGAGAGGAGTGATAAAGGTAAGTTTTGAAAAAAAAAACTAATTAATGTTCCTTTTGTATTGTAAAATGACAAATATATTAAAATAAAAATATTTTTCTAAAATGATAAGTATTATGAAACGAAAATAATATTTATTATTTTCTTTTAGTTCATCTTGATAAAAATGAAGTAATCACTATTTAGAGTATATTTAGCATTAATATTAAAAAACTATAATTTTAGAACAAAAATTAAAAGAGATTTTTTTTACAAGTGATTATAGTTTTTTTGTCATATGAGCTTTGGGAGCAAAAACATGATTTTAAGAGCTAATATTTCGAGATTTTGTCAATATTATTTCTGTTCTCACAAAACTCATTTTTTTAAAAAAAAATATTTATTTAAATAACAGAATCTCTTTTAATTTTTATTCTAAAATCAGATTTTCAATAATAAATGTCAAACATGCTTTAAAATGATAACCTCATTTTTGTTAAGGTAGATTTAAAGGAAATAACAAAATTATCTTATAAAATTTTTCGTTATTTTGAGCATTGAGATGAGTCTGGCACTCTCTCTCTGAAGAATATGGTGACACCTCTTCTAAAGAAGGTAATGGCTACTTTATATTCTTTGTACGCTGTGAAAACACTCGAAGTTCTAGCATATTTCTGCTACTTTCTAAGAGTATTCACAATTGTTTATGTTAAAATGTAATTTATATATCATATCATTATTTTGTTATCTTTACTTTCATTAGATTATTTTTTATTATGAATTACACTCTAAAGATGATAATAACATGGATTCACAATCAAATCAAATATTTGCTTTAATAATTTATAAATACATACCCAATATATAAATAAATTTATTTTCTAGAAAATTATATCATTACTTTTGAAAAATAATTTATTAACTTATATAAAATTTTTACTTTTCCAAAATTTGAGAAATTTTGATAGAAAATGATGAAATTTTAAAAAATTTGAAAAGAGTTTGAAGAAAAAAGATGAAGTAGAATAATGAAAAATTAAAACAAGTAAAATATTTATAGATAAAATTTTAAAAAATAATTAAACAAAAGTTACCATTACAAGGGAAGCAATGGCAATTTTTGTTTGGTAAAAGGCTTTAACAGTCTTTTATTCGATTAACTAATTTATTTTAAAAAAACACCTAAGGGCTGACAATCTTTAGGTGTATTCTACGTGTAATATATTACACGTTAATACTTGATTCAATATATTACACCCTTGTTAGTATTCAACCCTTCATTCAAACGCATTGTAGATGAACCCCTCATTCAAACTCGTTGTAGATGCCTTTAGGTAGTATCTTTATATCAAATTGGGTTTTATATCTTTTTTTGTGACAGAGGTGAGTCTAACTTTGTTTTAATTCTATATTTATCTTTTTTTTCTCATTTTTTCTTTATTTTTTTAATTCTTCCAAAAGATATTTTGATAAAATGATTTGAAGAAAAATGAAAGCAACCAGGATGAAGATAATTAATCAAATAAAACCAGAAAACACTTGGAATTCTACAGTCAAAACAATGCCTAAGAAATAAAACATTTCAATTGGTTTTCTATTTTTGTTTTGAGCATTAAAATGAGATACGGAATTTTGATATTTTAGCGTTTGTTGAGTTGTTTTTTTTTTTAACTAAATTAGGGATTTGGAACAAAAGATCATATATGTGGGAAGGGTTAGAAATCAGTAATATACTTATTCTCAACTCCTAATTAGCACCCGTAGGCTTAACCAGACGGTAAATGTGTATCTCGATTTAAATTTAATCTTGAATTCGAGTCCCCCTTTATCCGGTTATAACTCAAAAAATTCATTATTCTCAAAATATTTCTAAAAATCCAAAGCTCTTGTTTTGCCAGCGGCCAATTCATCGAGGAGAACATATAGTGTGTCATGCTTGGACTGTGAAACAAAAAGGACGACGCCTTCTTAACGTAACCCCACTCTTATTATAATGGAGGTGAGATGTAAGATTTGTATCGATGGGGAGGGAAGGGAGAAGAAAAGATAGCGATCTCTACAGATGTTGACAAAAGGGGGAAAAAAAAAATAATAAACTTATTTGAGTGTGTATTTTTTTTAATTATTTTTAATTTTTAATTAATTAGAATTGATGGCAAAATAACTGTGTTTACGTTACATATTTAATCTTAATTAGTTTCACCTAGAGTGAACATAAGTTGGTCTAAGTCGGAATTTATAAATCTTTGAAATTAGATTGAAATTTTAGATATTTTAAAAATAGAAAATCAGTATTATCTCAAATTTTTAGTTCAGTTTAATTCAATTTTCTAGAAATTCAAAATAATTCAGTTCGATTGTTTGATTCTTTTGAAACTATTAGGTTCAATTCGAAACATGTTTAGATATTCTATTGCTTTAATTTATTGAAATTATTTTTTATTTTTAATCTTTATGAACCAAAATAAATTACTTTTAACCATTCAATTATAATATAAATAAGCGATAATTTAATAAATAATAAATAATAACTTATATGTTGATTATTAAATTAAAATTATTTTCAATATTTACCACTAATTTATAAATAATCATTAAAAAAATAATCTAACTATTAATTATTAAGAGTAGTAATTATTAGTAATACATATTAATTGATTGGATTGATTGATAAATTAATAATTGTGTTAAATGGGTGTATAATAGAGTAGTACATATATAGACAAGTATTTGTCCTTGATAAGTATTAAGATATGTTAGTTGATGACAAATATGTAAGTTGTATATTTATTTTTTTGGCAGTGTGATCCATGTAATATCTTAATAATTTTGAGATTTTTTATAAAATTATATATATATATACATATATATATATAAAGCATCTATATTTTTTTATGATAATATTTTTTAGCAATTTTAATTGGCACGAAGTTACCGAAATTATGTATTTGTAAAGAAATTTCAAGTTAATATGTTATTGTGTTGTTTGGTTTGTTATTTGAGTATGTAGTTGTCTGTAAAATTGAAAAACAATATGTTATGATGAGATTTTGAATTTTTATATTATTATTATGATGTTTATTTTCTTATCTAATTATTTTTTGGTTCACTTTGTTAGAGCTTGATCCGAGACTTATGAGTAGTACTGATTTTATTAGTGTTGATATTAAGCTATATGAGGGAGAGTATATTAATTTTATTATATAGAGATTATGGTTATTTTTTTACTTGAATATGAGTTGTTTTTATAATGGTGTATCACTTCATGTTTTAATATTATTTAATATAATGAAATTAAAAAGTGAGTGTTTATTTTAATTTATTATTAAGGAGATATTAAGAGATTTATTTTTTAATTTTATATTCATTATATTGAATTGTTAATATTTTTTCAGTTGATGCATATCATTTTTATCAATATAATGGACATAATTTATTGCTGTATAATTTATATTTATATGACATATATATTTGTAATTTTTGCATTCTTATGTTGTGGAATTATAGATATATTTTAATTAATTTAATTTAAATTGATTGCTTTAATGGTGCATAAATCTTATTTAGTAAATACAATGTATTTAATTTATTACTATGTAATTGTTATTAAATACATATATATGTTATATTTACAATTATATATACATATATATATATATATATATATATATTCAATTTATTGTTATATTTTTTAAAGTTTTTTTTATATTATATGGATCTCTTTTTATGGAAATTTTTATTTTTCACACATGAAAGTGTGACATTTTTTTTTATGATATTTTTTGGTTCTTCTTATCTAAAAATTGGAGTGTGTTTGATGGGTAATTTGTTAATGTATTTTTTTAATTGGACTTGTTTAAAAAATTTTTAAAATTGATATAATTAAAAGAACTATTAAGTAAAACATGTTTATCATTAAGTTGAAAGTAATAAACATTTCTTAATTATACTATATTTTATATTTATATCAAATTATATTTAATTTTTTATTTAAATGAAAAATCCATATTCCCTTAAAAAAGTTTAACATACTTTTTAAGAATAATTTTATTCAAGTGAAATAGTATTTTATCTTATAAAATTAAATTTAAATATAAACATTTTATTATAGTTAATTATAACATACAGCACATTGTTAAAACATTTACTTATTTCAAATATAACTTTCGAGTTTTGAGGTTTGAAACTCTATTTATTGTACCTTGAGATTCCTGAAATGTATGGCTTCATTGATGAGAGTACTCTAAAATTTGAACTTATGATAAACGAGCTTGTTACAATAATTTTACATCTCAATTTTATTTAAGAAAGAAACAAAATATGACCTTTGGATCCATAGAGACCTACCGTCACCATAATTTGTGATACAAAAGCTCTGTTTGATTGTCCCAAAACTAAATTATAATTTTTAATTATTAATATAAATTAGTTTAAATAATAAATTTTGCTTAATAAATTAAATTATTTAACAAAAATTAGATAGTAATCTCTTTTAGAAAAAAACTAGTAAAACCAACGTCCAACTAAAAAACTACTAAATTATGATTTTTTCATTTTATTCACATTTATAGTTTATTCATATATTCAAAAATATTTCGCTCTCTTCTATACCCTTTATTGTACATCTTATATTAGATTAAATAATTTGTTTGTATTATATATTTAAGGAAATTTTATCTAACAGTTTTGATTCTTTTAAAAAAATAAAATAATGTTGATTAATATAAAAATGTCATTTTATATTTTTTAATTAACCTTTCAATTATCAGTTAGTTTTCCAAACGAAGCGAAAGCCTCAGGCATGATCATGAATCGATTATTTTTTGTTTAATGGTGGCGTGCTTGGACCACCAACACCAATAAGGGTAGGCCACGCCAAACTCATTAAAAATTGGTGATCGAGAGAGAAATTTAATATTACGTCACACCAGAAAGTAATTTATATTACTTGTTTACTCAAAATATAATAGTGAACTTTTATAGGAATGATAACTGATCCGGCACATTACATACTTTTATTTATCTACTATAAAGGTATATTTTTTTATTAGTTCACGTATTAGTCAAAATTATATCTTTTTTTAGATGATTTTACAAGTATATTTTGTATATAAATACATTTTAAAGATATTTATTATTTTTAAATATTAATTTAAAAAATAAATAAACAAATAAAGAATAAACAAATTCATTTAACTGCTTCAACTAATTATACAGATGAACATATTACATATCTTTAATTGCAAACAATGCTGCAAATTTTTTTTTTTTTTGCAAAGAGAGCGAATATTTTAAATGTTTGGACAGCCACTCGATATAACTTAATTAGAAAGTAATCAATTTACATCATTATATCTCATGTAGCAAAACCCTCAGCCTTAGTTTGGTTAACTGTGTATTTGATCAAAGACTTTCAAGTCTTTAGTTCAAATCTCCCACCTTTATTATAATATGACAAAAAAAATCTCATGTAGTAAATTTATAAATGTAATTTAAATCTCGTTTTATACATCTATAATTGCGTTCTATGTAGAGTATTCAACATTTCAATAGATAAAATGTAATTATAAATGGATCGTATGACTAATTATCATATTTTCTTTTTCAACACTTCAATATATGAAACATATCAATTTTTTTAGCGATTATCATATTTCTTAACACTTCAATATATGAAAGAAAAAAAAAGTATGATGTAATCATAAATTGATTATCACACTCAAATATTAATACTTTTGGTGTTATTATTGTTATTTTTGCCTAATATTTTATACAATACTCTTTCCATTTTTATATAACTGACTATTTAGAGAAAATCTAAAATTTCATTTATCTATCATTTTATATAATAAATGCATATTTAAATTTTTTTCTCTATACTCATCAATTCAAAATTATTAATGTTATGTAAAATTTCAAAGCCATTTAATTCAAAACAAAGGTAATTTAGCCCTAATTACTTATTTTTCTTATAAATTTAAGGCTAATTAATAGTTTTTTAATTATGGTGAAATTCCTTAAAACGTCAATTATATAGAAATAAAGCAAGTATTTGTGATTTATGAATTTCTTGAGTAGGGGTGCATTTTTTTCTAGATTACGTTTTTTTAAAAAATAAACATAAAACACGATTGCATCAATGTCTATCCAGATCACCACGCCACTATTATCCAAGTTGTTATATCCAAAGGGTATGTTTAAGATAATTAATAAATGTAGTTGATAGTTGGTAGCTGTTATTAATAGTTGTTAGCTGAGGTGCATTTTTTATAGATTACATTTTTTTAAAAATAAACATAAAACACGATCTAGATCACCACACCACTATTATCCAAGTTGTTACGTCCAAAGGGTCTGTTTGAGATAATTAATAAATGTAGTTGATAGTTGGTAACTGTTATTAATAGTTGTTAGCTGAGGTGCATTTTTTCTAGATTACGTTTTTTTAAAAAATAAACATAAAACATTATCGCATCAATGTCTATCCAGATTACCACGCCACTACAATTCAAGTTGTTATGTTCAAAGGGTTTGTTTGAGATAATTAATAAATGTAACTGATAGTTGGTAGCTATTATTAATAATTGTTAGCTAATGTGCATTTTTTCTAGATTATGTTTTTTTAAAAAATAAACATAAAACACGATCGCATCAATGTCTATCCAGACCACCACGCCACTCCTATCCAAGTTGTTATGTCCAAAGGGTCTGTTTGAGATAATTAATAAAAGTAGCTGATAGTTGATAACTATTATTAATAATTGTTAGCTGAGGTGCATTTTTTCTAGATTATGTTTTTTTAAAAAATAAACATAAAACACGATCGCATCAATGTCTATCTAGATCACCACGCAACTACTATCCAAGTTGTTATGTCCAAAGGCTCTGTTTGAAATAATTAATAAATGTAGCTGATAGTTGGTAGTTGTTATTAATAGTTGTTAGCTGATAGCGATTTGATATTAAATGTTTAATAAATTTTATTTAACTATTATTGTTAATTTGTAAAATGATTAATAAAAATATAATTTTAATATTTTATATTGAATTAAATAAACAAGTATAATAAATAAATATATTTTCACGTATCTTGATAATATATTATTTTAAATTTTAGGATATTACAATTATTATTTTATATTTATAAAATTTTAATAATTATTTTTATTAATATTAATTGTTATATATGTTAATATTTGTTAGTAATTAAAATATTTTATATATAATTTTTTATACAATTTATGTATAATAATTTAAATAAATTATTTTATATAAACAATTAAAATAAAAATAAAAGAAATAATATTTTTATATTTAATTAACTATTTAAAGCTGAGTTGAGCTCCAAATATGAAAAGATTCTAAGTACAACTTATTGAAACATTAATTAATTAATAATTATTATTTTAGATTTTTATCAATCATTATTTTATTATCTGATAAATATCAATCAAATATTAATAATAACCACTATTTTATTATTTGATAAATATCAATAATAAACTATCAATTATATCAAATATTTCCTAAATAAGACATGCCGTTAAAATTTGGTGAAGAATCAACACGTGCTCTCTGATCGTTGGGTGCTAAACAATGTTTTTAAACACAGACCAAGTAGTGAATTAATTAAGTGATTGAATTTTAATTTAATATCTTTAAGATAAAAATTATTAAAATAATTTTTGAAAATATGTAATTTAAAAATTGGCCCAAATGTAACATTAGTGATTCGATTTTTTTGTTTTAGACAGAACTCAGTGATTCGATTTTAGTTTTAGATATCCGGTCAGTATTAGATTTTTACATAGTTGGGGCTAGGCCTTCTAGAATGGTTGTGTACAGCATTTCACTACGTGTAACCTCCCCAAAACTCAATCCTAATCCTACGGTTCCATCTTCTCCACCTGTAAACGTCCAAGTTCCTATCCCAAACAGCATTGCCGCGTCTACGTGGCAGCTGCACAACCCTCCACGACCCCTACTCATTACGTCTCTTACTTCCCCTCCGATCTCCCTTTAAACGCTAACACAATCCGTTTCTAGCACAGAAGAAAGAGAGGGAAAAATGGTGAGGCCGAATAATAGAGGAGAGAAACGACATAAGGGAGTGAGGATGAGGAAATGGGGGAAATGGGTAGCGGAGATACGACAACCCAACAGCAGAGGCAGAATATGGCTGGGGTCCTATGCTACCGCGGAGGAAGCAGCTAGAGCATACGACGCTGCTCTTGTTTGCCTACGTGGACCATCTGCCACTCTCAATTTCCCTATGAATCCGCCCGATATTCCTTCCGCGACGGACTTGTCGCCTTCGCAGATTCGGGAGGCTGCGTTTAGGCATGCAAAGAGGAGACAGGAGACAACGGCGGAGGATTTGAGTTCTCCGGTGGTGGCTAGTTCCGGGTTGTTGGAGGTGTCTGCACAACTGGCTGCTATAGAGCCTAGAGATAGTTTGGACAAGATTTCGGGTGGGGCATATTATCAAACACCTGGCGCGTGGACGGTTTGACTATTAGACATACAAATATTAGTAGAAAAAATTGGCATTAGTTAGGGATTTTTTTTGGGTGGTGGGGGTTATGCTTAATAGAGATTACTGAGTTTGTTAAAAGAAATTTTGTAGCTACTAAATATGGTCAACTGACTTCTTTTCTCTCTTGTCTGAAACATACTTACTTTATGTGGGATTTCACATGCATAGGATTCATACATTAGAAGGTGGTATCTTCTTTAGTTTAGTTTGTTTGGTGGTTCATTTTAGCTTTCTTTGCAGCTTCATTGTCCAAGAAACCCATACATAGAGCTTGCACTGCTAATCTGCTTGTACTGCTGAAGGTGTTAACTCCAAACGCTTCGTTCGACACATTGATACTGCAACTCTCCTTGCCCACGCATACGTGCAACGCAGTGTATACAACAAATGAGTTTTGGTTTGGTGTATTGGTAATGTAGCCTCTTCAAGCAGCGTCTCCGAGATCCTGAATCTCGAGTAATTTAACCCAAAAAACAGTGTTTTCGTGATGACGAATGATAGGAACCTGAATGTTTACCTTTTCCACAGTCGAAATGCTGTGAGTTGCCTCAAAATCACCCTTAGTGAATGAGCCGCAAGTCCCCTGTGGGTGGCCAAAGCTGGCGAATTGGATATCGGAGATGATTCGGCCGCCAAGGCACGACAATTCTAATGTGCTTCCTTCATATACGTTGCCGCAGATGATTTCAGCTGTGGAAGTTTGGAAAGATACATTTGAACACCAACTTCATCCAATAGAATCAATGTGTTTTTGCCCTTTCTATGGAATGATCTTGGACGTGGTACCTGATGATACAAAATAACATTTACATGTTTTCACAACTTAGCGGCGTTCTTGTACAATTCGGACATATTAGATTATGAGAATAATGTTGATGTTGTTATAGTAGATAGTGAGGCAGTACCATCTTTGAGTAGGATTTCCGCAGTTTGTCAAGCATTTGTCTGTACTATATTGACCCTTGTAATCACACGACTGGCTCCATCCATTGGGATCAGCAATATGTGTTGGCCAGACGCGCCCTAAGTTGTGACCATTCACCCAAGCATAGCCCTTGCCCATGCCTAGCGAGTCCAGCGTTACAGGGTCGGTCCCTGACGGAGCTTGGAAGGTGGTCTGCAGTTGGAAATACAAAGTTGTGACGTTCTTTAGTTGATGATTAACCCTACTACAAAGCTATACTTCGAGCATGGAGGAATTATCTTGTACCAAGTCATGGCTCTACCGACTGGAAGTGCATTAGAGGTTCTGAAGATTTTTCCTTGAGGCGAATTCGGATTATACAGTCGTCTGTGCTCACCATTTAACCCAATCTTTGTTGTATTAATCACGAACATTTAACATTTGTTAATTGCCTGAACAATTAGGCTACTCATGTTGATCACTACCTTAAGTAATAAACTTACCTTATACGTCCGTTGGTTTGATGACAAATCAATAATGGTGTTTCCACCTATCAACTGAATGAGGACCTCCGGTTACGCCTTCCGGTCCCTCGTTGTAAAATGCACCATAATTCTGCACCAAAATTGTGCGACATATAGTATGTGGCAACTGTGCTTGAACTTGGTGCTAAATTATGATGAACAAATACCTGCAATCCCACGGTCACACTGAGCAACGCTACATGATGTTCTGTCCGCGATTGAGCGATACAGGTTTCTCGAATGTGAAAGTGTATCCCCATTGAGAACCTGCTTATCAGTGCAAAATGAGTTATCATGGAGATTAATGTTATGGGATTAAACATGACATGATGAATAGTGACGCGGAAGTGACTAAGAAATTATTACCTAGTGATGTAACCACAAATAATCACTTTCATCAGAAGTTGCTTCTTTTTGTGCAAGAAGCTGCTTTGCTGTAAATTTGCTACTTCCATCAAGGGTGTCTGTTGTGGCCTCTGGTTCCCACATCCACGAGAGTTATTGAGGCTTATCAAACTCATGTACTTTCTTTATCATCATAGAAGTTTGAACCGTAACCTGTGGATTTAAGCAATAATATGTTATTTACTTGTTGTAGACATGAAGGTTATGGATTTGAAGAATGGAAATAGCCTATTTATAAAAAATTAAAGGAGAAAACTCTATATTAAGGTAGTGTTTGATAAGATTTAATAAAATGTAATAGAATGTAATCAAATACAAATTTAATGAACTATTACACTAAAATAATCAGTAGATGTCAATTTTACTCAATTTGACTTGAATAAAACGAGTATTATCCATCCCTTAATCAGAATCAACTTATTATTTTCTTTTATCTAAATTGGATTGAGAATTAAAAAAATCTGCCTCACTTTGATGAGATTATATATATATATATATATATATTATTTTAATTTTAATATACTTAATATGTTGACAAAAAAAAATCTGAATTTTTAAAATAGAATTAAAAAAACTAAAAAGAAAATAAGTTTTTTCTTTTTAAAAAAGAAATTGATAAGTATCCTTCCCGACTTGAGTGAATTACCGGATTGGGTAAAGAATTTTCTAATCAAGTCAGGTATAAATTTTTATGAAACTCAATGCCATCCCTAACAACCGGAGAGCACATTCAGCAAGTGATTTGTCCTCAAATACAAATGAAAATGAAAAAGAGTGGTCTGAACCTTTGCAGTATTGAAAATTTCCTGGCTGCAACCCTGGAGGATACTGATGGACCAGGGAGGCAGAAAATACTTGCCATCTTGGTCCAAGTCAACATTAGCATTTTCAGTATTTGTATTGCTCAAGAAACAGAATCTGTCCCCAGTAGCATTGTTGGTAAATGTTGTTAGCTGATTCAAAAATATTAAATTTCATACATGATTTCTGTTTTGAATTTCATACTTATAAATAAATATTCCGGATCATCACTTATAATTCATTACCTCAACCCATCCATCAAAAAATTTCGTAGTTGTTGCTGAACTGTAATTACTAGTCAGAATCTTCTCCCCCTGATTTAATTGCAGCATGCAAGTTTTTGAGGTGTCCCCACTTGGGCTGATTTAAATTCCCTGCAAAAAAAAAAAAAAAAAAGGACTATTAACTGATATGCTATAACGGCAAACGCTTGCTAATTGAATTGTTATATATAAGCGAGGTGGATTTTCAGATCAGCAGCAGCAATTCCTGCTAAATTCAATCACTTGCCCTCATTTTCCGTAGAAACACAGAAGTTGATGACTATCTTGTCATTTCTTAAAAGAGATAGTCTGATCGTCTAACGACCATAGCAGTATTGAATCGAATTAATTTTAGTTTATTAAAAATTTTTTTTAGTTTAGTTCAATTTTATAAATTTAAGATTAATTTAATTTTATTAAAAAATGAATAAAATATAAAAATTAATTTTATTTTATTTTATTAAAAATTAAATAAAATCGAATCAAACTCATTGTATTTGCATGCAAAGTTATATCACATTTAATATTACTGCATTTTTATTTTTATTTTACACTAAAAAATTATGAAAAATTATTTTTAATTATTTATTATATTATTAAAAAATTAAAAACAACAAAATAAAAAATGATGACCTAAAAATTTTATTTTTTTATTTCTAAAAATAAAAACAAGAGGAAATTTAATATGAATTGAGTTTATACATAGGATAGTGAATTAATTAATCAGAAAAAATCATTTATATAATTTTTTATTCTATTAATAATAATTTATAATTTTGTGTTTAAAATATATTATATAAATTTTTATAATTAGATAATTTATTATCTTATATAATGAATTCAGTCTAAAAAAATATTTCTAGAAATGAGGCTGCTTTAGTGTCTTTACTGTTGTTTGCGTTAAGAGAATGGTGAAACGGCTATCCTATCGGGTTGTTATCTTATGGATTTTATCCATATGGCGATATTAATTAGGGATCTATAATACGTGTAGAAGGTAAAAAGAAAAGTAAAAACTTTTTTTTTTTTTTTCCACTTGCACCTTTCTTCATGTCATACAAAGCTTTCTTTCTTTTTTTGTTTCGTTTTTTCTTTTCTTATAATATATAATTATATTAATACAATATATAATTATATTAATTTATAATTATTATATTATGATAATTATATAATTTATATTATTATATTATAAATGAAATTTTATTCCATAAAAATTAATTTAGATACATATAATTTATTTAATCTAATGAATATTTATTTTGTGTTACATAATATAAAATAAAAATTATAAAAAATATAATAATAAAAAATATAATTGTATTAAAATCTTTAATTAAAGTAAATAATACAAAAATTTATGATTATTTATAATATATTTTATATTTAGTATTTAAATTTTATAATGTGTATTAATTTTAATATTTCAAAAAATTTTATAGTGTTTATCAATTCTATATACTGTAAATTCATTTTTTATATATTTTAAGTTTATTTTTTATACACTATAAGTTCATTTTTTATATATTGCATGTTCATTTCTTATACATTGCAGGTTCATGAATTTTATGGTTTTTTTTGTTCATTTGTTATATGGTGTATGTTGATCAATTTAAATATATAAGTTCATTTTTTGTAAAATATAGATTCATTTTTGTATAAACTATAAACTCATTATTAGTAAACTGTAAAATCATTTTTTTATAAAATGTAAGTTCATTTTTTGTAAATTGTAAGTTCATTTTAATATAAATTACCTTTCATTTTATTTTCATTTATGTTTGAAAAGAGCTGCCTGCATGTTATATCATATTATACCATGTTATACTAAATAGATATTTGTATTATGATCCAAGTCTAAGTCTTGAAAAAAAAAATGAAATTTACTCCCATTGAACCTAATCATAATTTATTATCAACAAACTGTAAGTTCATTTATATACTAAATATAAAATATAATTAATCATAAATTATTGTATTCTTTCATTTTTAATTGAAGATTTTAATACAATTATATTATTATTATTTATAATTTGTATTTTATATTCTTATGTATATAACTTAAAATAAATATTAATTAGATTAAACAAATTATATATATTTAAATTGATTTTTGTAGAATAAAAATTTCATTTATTAGAAAAAGAAACATTATATTAATATATTATATATTATAATTGTAATATAACTAATTATAAATTTTATAATATACTATAATAAATTAATATAACAATACAAATTATATTAAATATTTATATATAATAATATAAATTATATAATTGTAATAATATAATATATAACAACACACAAAAAATCATTTAAAAAATAAAATAAGAAAAAAAAGTTGTGCACAACAAATTAAGGAGTGTTTTTTTTCTATTGCTTGCACGTGTTATGACTCTTTAATCTATATTGCAATACAAATATGAATTCATGATATAATTCACATGGAGGTGGTTGAACGTGGGAGTTGACTATAATGAAGTTTTGAAGCCCTTGGCTGATGATTGGGCCAAAATTTTAGGCCTAGTCTTTCATTGGAGGGGACGAAAGCCCAGTCGTTTAAGAGTGCTGAATTGGTCTAAGTAAAGTCCGTTTGTTTGTTTTTTTTGGGTATGTCGAAGTCCTCTACTCTATTTTTTGGGGGTTCTCAAAAGAAAAAATAATTTTCATTATTTTCTGTAAAAATTCATTAAAAAATCAAAGCCATTATTTTTAAGTTTCTCTTTAATTATTTTACATTTCTGTATAAATTATATTAATCTTACTTTAACTTTAAAATTATTTACTAATTCGGGAAGTGCATATTTTAAAGTCATCTTCCATATTAGTCATATGTGCTAATAGTATTTGTTTATGGTAAGAATTGTTGGAAAAAACAAATGAGAAATATTATGATGGAAAACCTGAGCATAATCACTCTATTTAAAAGATCAAATTTTAAAAAATTAAAAATAAACAATTTTTTAATAATTTTTTATTTGAGAAGAATAAATTTTAAAAAATTAATTATTTTATTAAAATAATAATTTAATGATAAAATTAAAATAGACTAAAAATTATAAAATTTTGAAAAAAATTCTGAATTAAAATAAAAGAGACAAAATTACCTTAATACTGTTACAACTAACAAAATGCAGATAGTTTGTTATAGATTTATTCTAAATAATGAAATTCAATAGGATTTTATCAATTTGAAATTTATTTCAAATAATAAAATTCAATTATTAAAGTGATAGAATTTTATCAATATTGTTTTCACATAATTTATTTTGAGTGGAGCCAAGTGCAACTGTGATATGGTAATGTTATAGTTGAAGAATATTTTCCCTCACTTGGTATTTTCTGTAAAAGTGAATGATTTTTTTTTTTATTTGGGGTTACAAAATGAAAAGAGAATGTAATTTTCCAAAAAAAAAAAAAGGAATGTGAAGAATATGGGATAGAAATGTGTTAAAGTATCAAATACATCTCTGAATTTATCTCCAAGTGACAATAAAAGACAAAATAAATTATTTCATAAAATTTATCTTTGAATTTGTATTATTTCATCAAAATTACCCCTTGATAGTACTTTTGCACACTATTAAATTTTTCTTTAATTCATTTCTCTTTATATCTA
This sequence comes from Omphalea diandra, assembly GCA_949677035.1. Lineage (NCBI taxonomy): Eukaryota > Viridiplantae > Streptophyta > Magnoliopsida > Malpighiales > Euphorbiaceae > Omphalea > Omphalea diandra. Next base: position 46,754 of record CATIWR010153352.1, read on the forward strand.
TTGTAATTAGATGATAGAACATAATTATATGATCAAAAAATATATGTAAGAGACTAGACTTATTTGTACTTTAATAAAAATACAGTTAGAACTAAATTCATATGTACTGTAATAAAAATATAGTTTTCTCTAAATCTCAAAATCTTTAAATCTCTAAATTCAAAAAATATAATTTTATTGTGATATAACGATATTTTTGTGAAGTAATAATTTTGCTCGTTCATCCAATTACAGTAGATATATGGAGAAATGAATTAAATAAAAGCATAATGATGTGTAAAAATACTATTAAGAGGTAATTTTGATAAAATAATACAAATTTATGAGTAAATTTGATGAAAAAATTCATTTTATCTTTTATTGTCATTTTGAGATAAGTTCAGAAATTTATTTGATACTTTAGCGGAAAGAAATGCGAAGAATATGGGAAATAAGCTAATGATGGTAGAATTGTAATTCAAGACATGTATATTTTTCTCTGCATATAGAAAGAGGGATATAGATAAAACTATTAAGTGGGACTTACCATATTCATCCAATGGAGCATCATAGGCATAGGATGTGACAATGAATGGACCTCCTGACGTGCGTCCAAAGTTGGTTCCTCCATGATACTGAAATCAGTGGCAATTAAAGCATCTTTTATTTCTTTTATTTCTTTTTAATGCTAGAAAAATTAGAAAAAAAAAAATAACACAGAAAAATTCAAGATGGGAAAATGGGTTCTAACCATATAATAATTCTGCAAGATGCCACCATACTGGAAGAAGCGTGAAACGGCGAATGCCACATCTTCAGCACTTCTTTGTGGGTCTTTGTCGCCCCATTTCTTCAATCTGTACCACCCCTCACATGGTTGGCTTTGTTGAGTAGTACTCGACTGATTACATCAATTCCTTTTTGTTGGAAAATTGAAAGATAAAAAAGACTGAAAGAAAACTAGCTATCCAGTCCAGTTCTCAGTCTATATTTTGGGAGCTTTGGGATGGCTGGGCCAAAATTGATCACAATAGAACCCATTGCATGTGTTGATCTGCAATTAAGATGAACAGTTTATTCTTCCTTCATTAGGGAAGTAAGGTAATAGATGACAAACTTTTTCTTTTAATTAAATATTAGTTTAATGGTATTGAAGTTATCTTAGAATTTGAACCAAGTTGGAACAAAACCGAAATAAACTATAATGATAACTACTATAGGTGGTGGGGCATCGGCTTGCTGGCACATATTCCAAGGCACCCGGATATTCTGAGCTACAGCCATTTGAGCACACCATTGAACATATGATTTCCCTGCTTCTCCATAAGGATCCATAATGTTTCCATACTCATTCTCGATCCGTAAAATGTTCAAATATATAGTAATTTTTGTCTTAAAGGTCTAAATATAGGTATAAATATATTTTTAGGGAATGCAGAAGAAACCTGGGCGAGAATTATTGGTCCTCCTTGTGATGCAAACAGCTTAGCTTATTTGATCACGTTCACAATTTTGGTAACAAAAATTTGCATTTCGTTCTATACAAAAAGAAACACTATACATTGAGATCACAGTCGGAGCTAAAAATCATATAGGGAATGAAAAATAAATGAAAAGATTACAAATTAAGTTGAAAAACCATGTACGTCTCATTATCTGTCCTTAATCCCTGAAATGTTGTGTAGTCACACAGGGAACCCACTGTGCCAAGAGATATATATAATTAATAATAATCAAGAATTTCAAGCTCCATAAGGATTAACAGAGGTAAGAAAAATTACTCATAATTCCATGCAGCACAGACGTAAGGACCCATGCGAAGAATGCCATATAGTCCTGCTGCTCGAACTTGTTGGAAAAGCATGATGACATCTAGATTGCCACTGAAATTATACTGTGCCATATATATGCAGCAGAAAAGAATCATATACATATGCAGACTAGCCAGAAAGATGCATAGTAACATTTCTTACCTCTCGTCGTCGGCGACGCTCATGTGCATTCCAAAATATATATATTTCAATTGCATCAAGGCCACCTTCCTTTGCCTTGTGAATTAGATCTGGCCACACCTGTCTCCAATGTCGCGTGCACATAATTAGCAAATAAACACATTTATACAGGATCAAATTAGAAAATTTTTGGTATTACCTCGGAGGTACTTCGAGGATAATGAATTGATCCAGATATAATGTGTTTTCGTTCGTCATTGATGATGATAGCTTTCACATCATATTCAACTTTACCTGCTGAAGATGAGCATGAACCTGCTAGCAGAGCTAAAGTCGCAATCCGAAGAATCCCACTCCAGGAAATTGCCATGTTTATTACCTATCTTGCTATATGATCAAGGCTATGGATCATGTATTTATAATAAGAAAGAAATGATCGTTGTTGTGGATAAGCAGAAGCGATCGTTGTTATTGATAAAGTGACAGCCTCAGCTTCTAACATTAGTTAATTGCAGGCGATGTGCAAACCGTCGATCACCATGCAAATATTTATATATAGTTCAAAATATCTCTAAATTTGGATAGTAGTTATGTTGAGCTATAGTTGATTTATTGAAATAGCTTCTATGTCCAGCACAAGACAAACCGATTGATTCACAAATAGCAGAAGGGCTAGGTCAAAAATTTTGGGGAGAACAATGCACGCGTGTTTTGTTGGCTACAATGTGATCCGAGAGCGTTAAATCAATTTTATTAACTAATCCCACATCTTATTATTATGCTTGAATAGTTATAAATACTTTTTCTTTTTTGTTGGGAGCTCATCAATTTTATTCATAGAATATAATCATTTTCAATTCTCAGTTCTTTAGATTAAAATTTAGGATTCCTTAAATGAGATTCCATACAACAATTGAGTTTTTCTTATTTTGGTTTTTGGGTGTTCGAGCACAGAGCCTGGACAGCTAGCCCCGTGCTAATTCCTTGAAGTTCTTGTCCACTAAATGTGTCGTCCGACACAGTGATTGAACAACTTTCCCTTCCGATACAATCCTGAAAAAACACAATAGTTTTCCTAAGCACACGTTTACTATGCGAATAAACTAGCAATAAAAATAATATGTTCTGCTACCTTTTCCGCCATATGCACACTCTGCATTGCATGGAAGGAGTCCTTATTGAAGGAGCTGCACGTTCCCTGAGGATCACCATAGCTGGCAAATTAAATGTCAGAGTTAGTTCGGCCACCTTGACAGGATAGTTCTAATATGCTCCCTTGGTATGCATTTCCGCACATAGTTTCAGCAGTAACTATTGTAATGACACATTTGAAGGGTTTCCGCCTAATTCTTCGAACAAAATCAACGTGTTTAAACCCTGGCTGTTCAGGAATGATCTCGGAACATGGTACCTTACAAAAACTTTTTTGGGTATTTTTCTACTTAGATGCTATGAATGATTATGATAATTGATAACTATTTTCAGTGACTGGAGTTTGAACTTGCAGCTTCACCGTTACAATTTGAGAATCTTACCATCTTTGAGTCGGCTTGCCACAGTTATTCCCACATTTATCGCCATTATAACTTCCGCGGTAGTCCCATCTGTCGCTGCATCCATTGTTATCGGCAATTTGTGAAGGCCAATAGCGATCAGGACTCTTGCTATTCACCCAGGCATGCCCTTTGCCCATCCCTTTCAAGTCCACCACCACAGCATCTTTACCAGAAGGAGCATTGAAGGTAGTCTGGGCGAACCACCACGTTAATAATGTTAGGTTTATGCTTAGGAGAACTGAAAGTTGATAACTAGGTATATATCAAGGATTGAAATATACCTTATACCAGGTCATAGGTCTTCCTTCAGCAATTCCTGCGTTCCATTGTTTAGCCTGGGGCTAATTGGGATCGTGGAAACGCCCGGCCTCACCATTTAATCCAATCTTGAGTCATTAAAGAATGATTTGTTAATGTCATCGCAAGTCCCTAAATATAACTCAAGAATTGATGTGGCTTACCTTATAAGACCATAGGTTGGATGACAAATCCATAACTGGATTTCCATTTACAACCAACTGGACTGGACCACCCACAATGCCAATAGGAGTGGTATCGAAAAATGAACCATCATTCTGCCCACTTGAATAGAGGAAAAAAAAAAAATTTCCACTTTATACAATGAAATTTAAACAAAATTTGATTAAAAAAAGCAATAAGATACATATGGTATTATCGAGGTAAATATGGGTTAAACCCAACTACACACAAAGTACGAGTTAATTTCCAGATCAACGCAATTCGACTCAATAGCCTACAAGATCACAAGCCAACATTACTCAGTCCGATTAAGCAAGATCAGTTCGCATCTCATCCTAAATAGAAGTGTTATCTCTTATCAAAGGAGGATAATCCTCATCAAAAAACAATAGCTAAACAGGAAAAGTGAAAGTCTTAATCCAATAAGAAAGTAAGTATCCCTAGCGACTATAAAAAGAGTATCCCTAGGTATCTTTCAGATAATATATTCTCATTCACTCTTTCTCTCTCTCTATCTAGCATATTACTGGCAACTAGTCGGATATTCTCTCACCTTTGTCATCTTACAGGCACTCAACCAAAACCACCAGAGCCAATCACCCTCTCTCAGCCTTAATTACCTGAACTAACCACTGTGACAAGCTTCACAACATCATTGGTGCAATGCACGTGGACTTGTTACAGTAGATCTTTCAAAATTTCAGTCAAGATTTTTCCCAATAATCCAAAGACCCCATAGACTCACCTCCAGTCTAATGTTTTAGACAACACGCCCCTAATGAGTTTCCCAGCCTTAGCCTCCCCACTAACACAAGGAAACTTAGCCTTCAGTTTCATTAGTACCCCAAATCATGATTCCCAAACTGCACCCTAAATTTCGATCTCTAATCCTAGCCCTGATCACATGGCTACCCAGGTTGCTGTTGCTTATGCTGATTTCACGGTAACTTTGAAGCTAATTGAGCAAGCTTTAACACAAAAAGAACTTATGGTTGTTTCGCAAACCGTTATTGTTAAGCTACCACATTTGCCACCAACACTAGTTCAGCAAGAGCAAGCGACAGACTCGACTTATGGAGATGGAAAGATCAGACATTCAAAGACATGCGACGACGTGGTTGAATCATCATATTGGCTAGGGGAAAGCCAAGCCACCCATGCATAAAACACTTACTAGGATGAACTTACCCTTAAAAAGAAAGTCATAAAGGCAGTCAACCGATCAGGAAATAAGAAACACTTTGCCCTCGACTGCCACTCTTATAATAATAATCCTCTAGCAGTAGAGGTCAGGGCCAAGCTAGTACCCATAAATTCAAGCTACCTTCGATTGACAACTACACTAGAATAATTGATCCTCAAATCACCTGTATAAATTTTAATCTAGGTTGGAACTCTATAACTGTTCGGACACCATTTCCTTCAAAATCTTTCCTATTACCTTGGAAGGAATAACACAAGATAGGTACTAGGACCTACCCCACGACTCGATTCACAATTTCACTCAGCTATTATTGCAGTGTTTTGCTACTCGATTCGTATCAACCATCCTACAAGTAAAAATCTCATCAGATTTACAGGAGGTTGTCCGGGAAGAAGGAGAGTCACTACATGATTACCTAGCTAAATTTAACAGGTAGGCAAGCAAACAACCTCAATCATAAAGTAGCAGCAGACGCAATGATCCAAAATTGCAAGAAGGGAACTCTTCTACTCTCTCAGCATTGAGCCCTTAAAAACTTTTATGAGTTTATGGCAATAACTAACAGGTTCATTTGCTTGGATGATAATTTATGAACTTACTCTAATGGTTTGTACAAAAGGAGGGAGGAAAAAGGGCAAGGAGATAGCAAGAATGATAGACATCGAGCTAGGGAAAAGGAACTCGTTCAGGCCCCTCAAATGTAAATAATAGATTGGCTCAGTATTATACACCACTCACGACTAGCAGAAGCAAAGTCCTCCACTAGATCCAATGGTTTAGAGAAAAAATCCACTTCCTTCGTCAATTAAAAGGCTCAACCACAAAAAATAAAGATAAGTACTGTGATTTCATAGAGACAACTGGCACGATACAAAAATGTAGAGACCTGAAAAATGAAATTGAACAATTAGTCCAACAGGGCAAACTCAATCAATTCAAAAAGCGAGCAACCCTAGATGATAATAAGCATAAGTCATAACAAGATGATGGACACCGAGACAAAAGGCCTAACAACAGGCAATATGTGGGGGTTATAGATGTCATAACAGAAGAAGCCACTAGAGGAGATAACTTCACCTCAAGAAAATGGCAGATCCATCAGGTATACTTTGTCAATAGTAAGAAAAATGATGAGGAACCTATGTTCTACCCCATCACCTTTTCTATAGCAGAAGATGATAGAAAGCTTATCACTCCTCATGTAGATGCCCTAGTAGTCAAGTGTCAAATTGACAACTTCTTAGTTAAATGAATCCTGGTAAACGATGGCGGCTCAGTCAATATGATGACCGTAAAAGGTTTCAAAGCACTCAAGCTAGATTTTAAGAAGTTATACCCAGTACAACCCTTTTGGCCAAGCTCGGGGGAACCAAAGTGGACATAATGGGATCTATCGAGTTGAATACGAAATTAGAAGACACAAACATCACTAAAAAGCTTAGGGCAACATGGATGGTGGTAGACAATAATAACATGTACTTGTATAAGATACCTCACAATGAAGATTCCAATCAAGCGTGATGTGGCAGTTGTAAAAGGTGATCAAAAGATAGCACGAGAAACATATATGAACATCCTAAAGTAAGTCAACAATGTGGCCACCTTTGAACCACTAAACTTTTTCCTAAGAACACACTAAAAAATGTCGAACCAGTAGTGGACCTAAAGCCCCTACAAGTTGGAGAAAACTAAACTCTTCGTATAGGGGCAGAACTCACTAAATCGGTAGAAAAATATATTAGCTCGACATTCCTAGAAACACTGCACACATTTGCCTAGTCTCCTTCGGACATCACTGGAATTGATCCCTCGATTATTGTTCACAAGCTCAAAATTGACACTCAACAAAACCAGTCAAACAAAAGTGAAGAAACCACACACTCGAACGACAAAAGGCTATAACCGAGGAGGTGTGCAAATTATTGCATGACGAGTTCATCCGATAAGTACAATATTCAAACTGGCTGACAAATGTCATATTGGTGAAAAAACTAAATGGAAAATGGAAAATGTGTGTCGATTTCATAGATCTCAATAAAGCCTGCCCAAAGGATAGTTACTCCTTGCCCAATATAGATTAGCTCGTCAACTTTATGGTAGGATATGAGCTATACAACTTTATTGATGCATCCGCAGGGTATTACCAAATACGGATGTTCGTGTTGGACGAAGAAAAAATGAGTTTTGTAACCCACGAAGGCACCTACTGCTACGAAGTCATGCCATTTAGGCTAAAAATGTCAGAGCTACCTATCAGAGGCTAGTAAACCATATGTTTAAAAAATATATCAGAAGAACAATGGAAGTTTATGTAGATGATATGATAATAAAGGTCGTCGAGCTGAAGATCATGCCAAGGACCTAAAAGAAGCCTTCAAGGTCTTCAACCAGGACAACATAAAGCTCAATTAGGAGAAATACGCCTTTGGAGTCCGAGCTGGTAAATTCTTTGGCTTTATGATTTCTCAAAGAGGCATAGAGGCTAACTCCAAAAAAATCAAAGCAATCATAGACATGAATCCACCGCGAACTATTAATGAAGTCTAAAAGGTTAATAAAAGAGTTACAACCCTAGGAAGTATTCATCTCTTCATCAACGCGTCGCTGCCTGCCTTTTTATAAAATGTTGAGAGACCTTAAAAAATTCAGGTGGGATGATGAGTGGCAAAAAGCTTTTGAAGAACTAAAAACATTCCTCAGCTCACCTCCATTGCTTAGCCTCCCTTTGCAGGACGAACCGCTTTTCATGTATCTAGCAACAACCAAAGACACGATTGCCTCTGTCCTAATCAGGGAAGAAGGATTATAGCAAAAGTCAATCTATTATGCTAGCAAAAGTTCTCAAAGGATCGAGGAGCTAAATTACTGCATACTACAACTAATCCAACAATGACATTGAGCAAGCTTATGTTATTGGTTCCTAGTTTCAAAGTAACAGGCTTCTCAAACAGGAACCGTACTGATTGTTGATTGTTGGCTTGGTTCGAATATTCAGAACTTGAACATTCATGGAATTGTAAATGGAAATATTAAATTATTGCAGAGAGTAATTAAAATGAGTCTTTACAAATTAGACGTACCTATCAGATTCTCGTTAACATATGCATGAAGTACATGGCCTCTCGAGCTCACTCTCAAAGTTGCATTAGTCCATTGGAGTGAGGTTTCATTGATGTTAACCCTATGCATAAAAAAAGTATAATTATCTCTTGACCCCTACTTAAGTGAAGCATAAGAAGAGATGAGGAATAAATTACTTAGTCATGTACCACAAGTAGTCACTAGAATCAACAGTTGTTTCTTTCTGATCAAGAAGCTGTGATGCTCTAAATTTACCCTCTCCTTGGACTGTGTCTCTCATTGGTTCTGATTTCCATATCCAGGATAGTTTTGTCGGTTCATCATCCTCATACAGTTTCTTTACTATCAAAGATGTCTGTGTGTTAACCTGTTGATAGAAAATCCCAAATTTCACACAATATTAGCATAACATTTTAATATTTCAGATGAAAGAATTTTTGTAGTGCACAATGTCTCTTACCTTTGCAGAGTTGAAAATTTCCTTATTGCAATTTTGGAGAATAGTCACAGACCAACCTGGGACAGTGTACTTGGCATCTTGTTGCAAGTCCACATTGCCTTCATCCATGTTTATATTGCTCAAGAAACAGAATCTTTTTCCGATGGCATGATAAGTGTATGTGGTCAGCTAATTTGACACAGACAAATTAACATTAAATATTAAAAAAAAAAAAAGAAATGCAAGACAAATTTGCATTAACCCTTTACTATAAATCCAACATTTTCAGTTTGCAACTCACATCAATCCCTGCCTGGAAGTTCTTAGTTGTCACCGTGCCATTAGTGAGAATTATTCCCCAATTTCACAGATGCATGGAGTTGCTTGAGATGCCTCCATTTGGGCTGATTCAAGTTTCCTGAATGTTACAAACTTTTAGCCATGGCAGTGGCAGTGCCAATATTTGATCTTTTTGTTTCCTATTCACCATATTCATCAAGTGGTGCATTGTAATCATATGATGTAGTAATGTATGGGCCTCCTTCTGTTCGTCCAAAGTTGGTTCCTCCATGACACTGAATAAAACATACGAGTCCAATTGCAAAATAAAAAATGAATTCATTGCTGTGCAGGATAATACCATATAATAGTTGTTCTGGACTCCTCCAGCCTGAACAAATCTAGCCACCGAAAATGCCAAATCTTCAGCCGTCCTATATGGGTTTTTCCCACCCCAAGCTTTGAACCTATGAGAACAAAGAAACAACGCAGAATTTTGAGTTGTATGTAGTTCAGTTATGTCAAATACAAGAAACTGTGACCTTCATCATGAAACAACAGAAAAAAAGGCCCACCATCCAGTCCAATTTTCAGCGAAAAGTTCCGGACTCTCGGGATTGTTCGGTTTGAAGATATCCCAGTAAAAGCCATTGCAGGTATTGATCTGCCACCCCAACAACATGGCACATAATGTTTTTTAAATTCTGAAACTAATTAAATTGTTAATGCTGAAAAAAAAAAAGTACAATGGCTTGGGGAGCATCTGCTTGGCACATAATCCATGGAACTCTGATGTTTTGTGCTATAGCCATTTGTGCACACCATTGAATGTACTTTTTCCCTGCATCTCCAAAAGGTTCCATGATGTTTCCGTATCCGTTCTCAATCTGTTATGTCCAAACGCAAAAGTTATATAACTACAAGAAAAAACATCCTGAAAGATATTACAAGAAAGCAAGTAATTACTGATAAATGTAAATACCTGTGCAAGAGTTATAGGTCCCCCTTGTGGAGCAAACATATTTGCTTCTTTCAACACATTTACAGCCTCAGTAGTAAAAGTTTGCATTCATTCTGTTGAAAGCAAAGTGAATGATGTGAAATATTGCAACAGAAGAAAAATTAACAGTTCAAAGTAAACCAACCGTAGTACCTTGTAAATTTCATTGTCAGTCCTCAGTTTAATTCCTTGGATATTGTGTAGCGACATAGGGAAGCCACGGATAAAAAGAAAGATAAATATCAGTATTCTCTTTATAAACATTAAATTTGTTCTAAACATTTATAATTACCCATCAGTCCTTTCTGCACAGACATAAGGTCCAATCCGCAGAATGACATAGAGTCCGCATTCTTTGAATCAGAGTGAAGAATTTTACTATGTCCAAATTTCCTGAAAATTCATACTGACGCCGGACAGGCTCATGTCTATCCCAGAAGACATAAGTCTCGATAGCATCAATTCCTCCTTCCTTGGACTTTTTTATAAGATCAGGCCACATCTGTAGACCACCACAGAATCAGGACATACAAGTGCTTGACGTTTTCAAATAGATAGTACAGCAAATAGTAAAATACTATTGCTTGTAAGGTTGTTCAGTACCTCAGGAGTGCTGCGGGGATAGTGAATCGCACAAGAGAAAATGATTTTACGTTCACCATTGATTATAATGGCATTGCAATCATATTCCACTGTTGTTGCAAAGCATGAACACAGCAAAGACATAGAAATGACAAGAATCTGAATCCAAGAACCTGATAACATCTTTACAAGGAAAAATAACTTATTTTTTGTGCTTTTTGAAGGGGTAGAAGATAGGAAAAGAAAATTCAAAACAATGGAGCACAAGCTTGCCTACGTCAACTAAGGACTGTGGCTAAACACAAGAAGTTGGGCTGAAGAAGAATGCTTTGTTATATAGGCAATGCCAAAATATGACAAAGAAAAAAAAAAAGCAAATTTTCTGAATCCAGACAAGAATGCTTCTTTACAGAACAAGTTATCTGTATAAAAATATCTTTACATAACAAGTTTACAACCATATGTATCTAAAATGAGATTATTTATATATATGATATGATGGATAATGGATTCTACATTAGCCATTATAGTAACTCATCAGTTGTTTTGGCTCTCCACATAATATTTTATATGTTTTGTGTTATCATTTTCTTATTTAAGCAACTTATTAAAAATACAACAACAAAGGAAGGCACAAGAATTGAGACAGAGAGGAAATGATAAAGCTTAGCAAATTTTATTAAATAAGATAAACACTTGCCGGATCATTCGACCCTAGAGAACCGAAATACCCCTAATAATAACGAGAAATTGATACAAAAAATTTATTTATAAACATGAAGCCTCCACTGCCAGCCTATTCACACTACCCTCACAATTCGTTGCTCCAAACACAGATTCTGAAACTGGAAAGCTGCAAGACATTTTGCCAACACAAGCCTGTAAAAAGGGGAAAAAAATAATAAATTAGTAAACATGTAATGACTCATATTAATTGAGGTGGCATAAAATCAAATTATTATACCTTTTGAACTATTGGCATTGCATCTATATTTCCTCCACAGCTACTTCCCTCAGATGATCCACAAGACCCATGAGGATTACCATAACTAGCAAATAGAATTTCTGATATTGGTCCATCTCGGCATGCCAGTTCTATTTGACCACCTTCCTCAGCCTCACCACATACTTTTCCAACAGTAACTGTTTGGAAGTTCACTTGGCTTGGATTCCCACCAAACTCTTCGAATAAAACCAAGGTATTCACATCATTTTGCAGGAAGGACCGTGGAACATGGTACCTAACAGAAGCATTAAAATTCATTAACTTGGAAACAAATTAAATAGAATAGAATATAGGATTCAAACAGTAGTCCTCACCATCTCTGAGTTGGTTTACCACAATTGCTAACACATTTGTTGTTATCATATGGACCCCTATAGTCGCATGGTTCATCTCTACAGCCATCTTCAGCAAGGAAGCTTGGCCAATATCTACCAATATTATGACCGTTTACCCAAGCAACGCCCTTCCCCATGCCTTGCAAATCTAAGACAACTGGAGCTTTTCCTAGAGGAGCTTTGAAGGTGGTCTAAAAACATTTAAAGAACATGTTAATATGCATATATATATATATATATATATATATGGAGTTATCAAAGTCAAATTAGTTTATATACCTTATACCATGTCATCATCCTGTTAATAGGAACTTCTTGCGTCTGCCATTTTGAAGCATTTGAACTGTACAGTTGAGAGGTCAAGCCATGCAATCCAATTTTGTATGACCATTTATGCGCAGACAGATCTTTAACAATTGTCTCATCACCCTTACGTCCAACCAACTCAACTGGACCCGGGATTCCACTTTGGATCAAATCAAACATAGGACCATAATTCTGTGAACAGATATAGTTATCAATAACTAATTAGTATCTTAGTCATTGATAACTAACATTTATTATTATATGAATTAATGAATATTTACCTGAAATCCAACTGTAGCACTGAGTAAACTGATCAAGTTTTTTCCTCGGTTTAACTTTACCTTTTGCTCATAGACATAATGGAAAACACCATACTTTGCCCATTGAGAACCTAATGCCATTATAAATATGAGCGTTGTTTTCAGAATTAAGTTCTGAAACAAACTACAAAAGAAAATAAGTGGAATTCATACCAAGATATTTTCCATTAACATAGCCATGAAGAATGTGACCAGTGGCATTAATTCGAAGTGACATATCATCACTCCAGATTGGATCTTCTTTGTTAAGGTGCACGCTATAAATTGGTTTAAAAAATTCAAGTAATATAAGAACAAAGAACTGACGAAAATAATAAATAGACAAACATATATTGATGTTGAAATTCGTACCTTGTCATATACCAAAGATAATCACTGGCATCATTAGCTGCTTCTTTTTGATCAATAAGCTGTGGTGCTTGATCATACCCCTTACCCAAAAGTACCATGTTGTCAGTGTTCTCAGGCCTCCATGTCCATTTAAGAGAAGAGGGTTCATCCTCAGCTTGATTCTTCTTCTTTACCATAACTGTAGTTTGAGTTTTCACCTATAAGCATACAAGTGATTTTAATAATTGGTAATTTAAAACAAAAAACTATGATTTGATTTACGAAGAGGAGAGTGCAACAACTTTGAATTTTTGAAATATGGCACCTTGGCAGTATTGTATCCAACTGTTTTGCAATCAGGAAGGACACTAACAGACCATGCAGGAACTGCGTATTTAGTCCCTTGAAAGTCAATGATAGCATCTGAGGTGGTATTAACATTGCTTAGAAAGCAACTTGATCCTTTCTCAGTTGCATAAATAGTAGCCTAAACAAACCAAATTAATAATTAATAATTCTATTTTCAGCATTATATAATTAGTTTTGAATAACGATACTTACCATAAGAGAATTGTCGTAATCAATTTTGGTAACGTTCCCATGAGTAAGAGTTTCTTCAATAGAATGCAAAACATCATGAAGCTGCTTCAAATGTCCCCATTTTGGCTGATTCAGATTTCCTGTTAGATAGTGAAAATGGTATTTAGTATAGTCTCCAAAAAAAAAAAGTGTATAAAAATAATGCAGATTAGATATAAATAGTTCATTACCATATTCATCAAGGGGTGCATCATAATCATAACTAGTAGTGATGTAAGGACCACCAGCTGTTCTCCCAAAATTAGTACCACCATGGTACTGAAAAATTACGAAAGAATTCAATACATTAGAGACTAATTATGAGAAAATGATCAAATTATATATAATTATGTGATGCAATGAATACCGACCATATAGTAATTTTGGAATGTGCCTCCAGTTTGGAAAAATCTAGCAACAGAAAAAGCTACATCCTCAGCAGTCCTATGTGGATCCTTTCCACCCCAGCTTTTAAACCAGCCAGTCCAATTTTCAGTCCACATCTTTGGGCTATTAGGATTACTTGGCTCGAATGAATCACAATACCAACCATTGCATGTGTTGATCTGTTAAAATAGTAATTTCTTCAATAAAAGAATAAAAAAATGAAATTATTTTTGGGTTTTCTTTTGTAGAACAATTACTGTACCATAGATTGTGGAGCATCACTTTGTTGGCACATGATCCATGGGACTCCAGTGTGGAGTGACTCAGCCATGTTTGCGCACCAGTCTCGATAAACCTCTCCAGCAGCTCCATATGATGAGATGACATTTCCATACTCATTTTCAATCTAATATAAAGCATCAACCAAAGTTTATACTTGTATATGAAGAGTTAAAACTACACCAAAAAAAAAAAATTATGCTTTTGTATACCTGAGCAATGATAATTGGACCTCCTTGTGATGCGAAAAGCTTCTCTTGTTTCATCATATCTACTATCAATGTTGTAAAATTTTGCATCTCATTCTGAAAGGAACAGAATCTTATAAGTCAGAAATAATAAATTGATAGAATTAAACAATATGTAGAATAGGATGATGGATCTTCAACGCTATATTACCATAAAGACTTTATTCGCTGTGCGCAGCTCAACCCCAGGCATGTTGTGCAACCACATGGGAAAACCTCTAATAAACAAGAAAAAAAATATATCTAACAAATATTTTTAGAGACAATGGAGAAGATATGATTAGTATCTAACGTACCCATAGTTCCATTCAGCACAGACATAAGGTCCAATCCTAAGAACAGCATATAATCCTTCATTTTGAACTGTTTTAATGAACCTCACGAGATCAAGATTGCCATTGAAATCATATTGGCGACGTGTTGGCTCATGAGCATTCCAGAAAACATATGTTTCAATGGCATCTAATCCACCCTCTTTGGATTTCTTTATGAGGTCTGGCCACATCTGAAATCGATAAATAACATTAGAATACTGTAGGCAAAAAACTGTAGAAGCAGCTGATAAATAATTGACAAAAATGAATGAAAATTACTTCAGCTGTGCTTCTAGGATAATGGATGGAGCCAGAAATCAAAACTCTACGTTGGCCATCAATTGTAATGGCTCTCCCATCATGGCCAACACTTATAGCAGATGAAAGGGCAAGAAGAGAGAAGCACAAGCAAATCGCAAAAACGAAATCTGGAGAAGCCATGTGAATAAATTTTGCTGTTGATATGAAGCTATGAAGCTACATGCATGTAGCTTTTATAGTTTGAGAAAAGCTAACATATTAATAAATCTTTAAACCGTTCTACCAATCTAAAAATATATACTAATATAACAGAAAACATAATCCACAATATGATAGTATCTTAACTGAATTCATCTCTACGTATCAAAATTCAAAGTAAAATCTTAACCAATAAAGTAAATAACAGGAAATATGGTGTGCTTATTGTTTAAAAGTTCCCATATAGTCTAGAATTTATATATTAATAAAAGACATTAGTAAATGGCAACTAGCTCCAGCTTCATTAGATTTCAGCGCAATTATCCTTTCAAAGTGAATCTCATCTCTCTGAAAGTAATTAAGACTAGTATAGTATAATTTAGGATTTCAGCCCCAATATTATTCTACCAAAAACTTAACTATGCTATGCTAGTTAGAAGTTTTATGGTGGCTAAACGAAGAAATCGTTGTATGAATTTTCTCTCAACATCTCAAAATTTCTCAACTTCTTTTCTTAACAAATTTAGTATTTTTTTTTATGTGATGTTCATTTAATAAAGTAATAATATTATAAATTATCAAAATATATTTTATAAATTCATAGAGCATTTATAGTCAGTACAATGCATATTGCATGAATATATAATAAATTAGTTCAAATATGAAGTTTGTGATTTTAATAATTAGAAATAATTATTCAATAATTTTTATATGAGAAAACCCTATACATGTGAACAAATAAAAAGTCATAAAGATATGACAGATAG
This sequence comes from Omphalea diandra, assembly GCA_949677035.1. Lineage (NCBI taxonomy): Eukaryota > Viridiplantae > Streptophyta > Magnoliopsida > Malpighiales > Euphorbiaceae > Omphalea > Omphalea diandra. The sequence goes on from CATIWR010153352.1 coordinate 62,636, forward strand.
TATTAAGATGATGTTATATTAGCATTAAATATACATAGCGTTAATTAATTTAAGATATTATTAATTCTACTGCAAAAAAATTTAAATAATTCACTCCATTATTTTTAAATTTGATAATAAAACTATAATACTCACACATATGTCCTAATTCCGAGAAAATGAAAGTCATCAGGAAAATTGTTAATGAAAGTCATCAGTAAAGTTATTAACAGTGACATTTATAAGTATTAAGTAGGAATAATACTATTTTGTACTGAACTTTCTTTTATCACTTAGATGTTGATTTCCATTTCTATATACAAGATGTTTTTTCCTCAATTTTTTTGAATAAAATAACTTTCATAATTTATTCAATATTTTTTAAAAAATGCTAAATACCTTCTCTATATTATTTTTCTTTATTATAGTAATATGTGACATATTTTAAAGTATAATAAATATCAAATATTAAATAAATTTGAGGAATATCATGTCGCATGTATTTTAAAATATGTCTTATATCATCGTAATAGAGAAAAGATGAAGATAAGATAATATAGAGAATGTATTTCTCACAGCTCATTTTTTGTGTGGACACCAAAAAAAAAATCTCTAAATGATATAAAATCAATTTATATAATTTATAGGTATTTTTTATATAAATTCAATGATTTAACTAATTTTCTAACTCATATTCCAAATTTTATATTGGATGTTGCATTTTTTAATTATTTTATAATATAATTCATTGTGTCATTCAATATTATTCAATTAATTAAATAATAAGTCATGTTCATATATTTGAGGGAAAATGTTATACTTTTTCAATAACAAGTTAAAATATTTTTAAAATTTAATATATTTGAACAAAGTTTTATATTTGATATTTAAATAAATATCTGTAGATACTATAGTCATCTTTCAAAATAGTAAAGGAAACTGGGGTGGATTTAGGATATATGGAGCGAGAATAAACATATTCTTAATTTCATTTTAATTGTGTGATAAGTTTATTCAAGTCTTAATATTCCATTGTCCTTCTTTCGAGATAATGACATAATTCCTCATTAAGCAAAATCACACTCTTAATTTAAGATGGTAAAAATTAGAAAAATGGAATGTTAAGAATATATTAATGTTATATACAATCTAGTTTACAATTTACAAAAATAAATCATATTTGAGATTTATAAAAAGTACAATTATTTAAAAAAAGGTTACAATTTTAATTTGTAAAAACTCTACGTTTGCTAGTGGCTCTCCCATCATGACCAACACGTATAGCAGATGAAAGAGCGAAAAGAGAGAAGCATAAGCAAATCGCACAACGGAAATTTGAAGAAGCCATGTTGTTGTTGATGTTTGAGTAGATAGCTATGAAGCTTCATGTACCTTTTTAAAGCTTGAGATAAACCGAACGTTGAGTCAACAAATGTTTAAACTCTCTACAGATCTAAAAATATACACTAACACAAACAGAAAACATTATCCAGAATATATATTGTGATAATATTCCAACTGAAGTATCAAAATTCAAAATAACATCTTAACTAACAAAGTGAAAAGTGAAAAATATCTAGATAATAAAATAAAAATAGAATTTATTTTAAATAAAATAAAGTTTTCTTATTTGATTTAAATTTAGAATTTAATAAAATATTTTATTTTATAAAAATATCATTTTGTTATTTTTTTAAATATTAGATAAAAAAAATTTCTCCAATTTTTTGAATAGATTTAACAACACACTATAAACCTTTATATATATATATATATATATATATATATATATATATATATATATATATATATATATATATATATATATATATATATAAAATGATGTTTATATAGTATTTTGAGATTGACTATATATGTGGAGAGATGATATGT